>VWZK01009542.1:0-187124 GCA_013396935.1 Baryphthengus martii | reverse complement strand
GTCACTGGGGGCGTGGCCAGGGGGCAACGGCGGGAGGCGCGCGGGGTGGGCACCGCCTACCGCGTGTCGGGCCCGCCTCCTCTGGGCTCCGGGCTCTGGGCTCCTCTGGGGCCCGAGTTCCTCGCGGCTCTGGGTTCCAGGGTCCAGGCTCTGGGATCTGGGCTGCAGGCTCCGAGCTCTGGGCTCTGGACTCTGCAACATGGCAGCGCCTGGCCAAGAGCCACAGCCAGGGCTCTGCCGGGGAGAGCCCCTCTGGGGTTGAACATATCGTCGAATCATAGAATCGTTGAATCATTGAATCATAGAATAGAATCATAGAATCATCGAATCATGGAATCAGAGAATGGCTTGACTTGGAAGGGACCTTAAAGATCATCTAGTTCCAACACCCCTGCCATGGGCAGGGACACCTCCCACTCGACCAGGTTGCTCAGAGCTTCGTCCAGCCTGGGCTTAAACATTTCCAGGGATGAGGTGTCCACAACTTCTCTGGGCAACCCGTTCCAGTGTCTCACCACCCTCATAGTAAAGAACTTCTTCCTAATGTCTAATCTAAATCTCCCCTGCTCTAGTTTAAAACCATTGCCCCTTGTCCTATCACCACACACCCTCGGGCTTCCCTGGCTCTGGGAACCCCCTGCCCGCCTCCATCTAGCGCTCAGCCCCAGAGCTAGCCCTTGCCCCTGCCTCGCTCTTTGCCATAATCAATATAAGGTGAACCATGGTAGATCAATTTTTCTGAACAAAAAAAAAATGGGACAAAACCACGGAGACCTATGAAGATATCTAACTACTATTTGGAGAGAAGAGGACCCTGTCTTTGCTGCACATCTTCAGCACAGGAGCACATATGCTGTCATACCCAGTCAGAGTAACCCATGTCACCGGCAATTGCCCACCACCACCAGCTTAGATAACCTCCCTAGTTACTAGGAACGTGACTTCCCTGATGTTGACACACCAAGTGGCTTATGGGCAGTGTTGGTTCCGTCATCCCAGGGCAGCTGGTGTGCAAATGTGCTGGCAGGGCTTTTGTTTCAATGACTGTATGTTCTTGCGGTGTACACATTAGGGGGATACTGTTTATGTATAACAAGCACTCATAATAAGATTATCAATAATAGGTGGAACATTGTTTTATGTAATAAAGGATGGCCTAACTCAATAAATATTCCTTGTCTTTGTCATCGTCTGATTCAACCATCAGTCTCTCTGTAAATTGAGCATTCATTCCCAGAGCTGTAATAGTCTGCAACAATCAGGAAGCACAAACATCTGGTCAAAAGTTAGAGAGTGACCCAGGCCAATCAACACAGGCAGTGAAAAAAAATCCCTTAGAGCAGGCTCGAGTTTGTTTCAAATCAGAGCCATCTATCTGGAGGGAGATGTTGCATTCTTCAGAAAACATAATTAGCCCCTGTCCTGGTTTGGCTGGGATAGGATTAATTTTCTTCCTGGTGGCTTCTATGGGCTATGCTTTGGATTTGTGACTAAAGCAGTGTTGATAACACAGGGATGTGTTCATTATGGCTGAGCAGTGGCTTACACAGAGCCAAGGCCTTTTCTGCTTCTCACCCCACCCCACCAGCAAGTAGGCTGGGGGTGATCAAGAAGTTGGGAGGGGATCGAGTTGGGATGGCTTATCCCAACTGACCAAAGGGATATCCTATACCATATGACATCATGCTCAGCATATAAAGCTCGGCAAAGAAGGAAGCGGAGGGATGTTGGCAGTGATAATGTTTGTCTTCCCCAGTAAATGTTACATGTGGTAGAGCCTGGCTTTCCTGGGGGTGACTGAACACCTGCCTGCCAATGGGAAGTGGTGAGTGAATTCTATGTTTTGCTTTGCTTACACACACAACTTTTTCTTTATCTGTGTTTATTTCAACCCATGAGTTTTCTTACTTTCATTCTTCCACTTCTCTTTTCCATCCCACTGAGGGGGAGTGAGTGAGCAGTTGTGTGATGTCTAGTTGCCAGCTGGGGTTAAACCACGACAACACCTTTATGGTCCTTCTTTAACATGTCATATTTTTACAGTGTGGGACAGCTCTAACCAGGAGACTAACTCCCTACTGACAGATACCGTAGCTTGGAGATTAGCTGTCATCTGGGAGATCAAATCCAAGGCACACAGAGAAACCATTTAAACAATAATTCTTGCTGCGTATTTTTCAAACCACCTGTCAGGACCATTTAATCCTGCTAGTGCCCTCCAGGCCTGGACACCTGCTAGAGTAATTCTCTTGGTATGTATTTTTACCAATAAAGTCTGAAGAGTTTTTGTTACAAGAAGAAAAAGAATGTAAAAAGTTGATCCTTTTCACAAAGTTTCGTTCTTGCTTTCCAGCTAGCCTTAGCTATGAGACTCCAACGGACCAATTTAGCACAGCGTTTCAGTTGATTTGGGCTTCCCGGCTGGTATGAACAACCCCTCAAAAAGCAAGGGTCTCCATTCTCATCAGCAACTTCTGGCCTAAAGGGCAATCTTGAACTTTTCTCCTACAATTCATCCGCAGCAAAACTGTCAAAATGCTTCTTTGCAAGTGCTCCTTCATCTTCTGGGAGATTTCACTGTGATAATTTTCCTTTGTGGGTGGTGCAGCCAGTTCCATTTCCTTGTCTTAGGCAATTACAGACACCTGGTTTGACAAATGCATTGGCTGTTTGTCACAGTGCCTCCTGTAATTGTTTTGCTTGTTGACTGTGGATTTTAGTTTTTCTATGCTACCACCTTAGTGTAAGGATAGATAAGAGAGTTAGGGACTGCAGGAGGAGGCGAGCAGCACACACTTCATCATTCATCCTCTAGTCATGTGGAAGCAAAATGCTCATAAACACTAATTCCATTTTTATAGTCTGCATAACTTGTTGGTGGTGCATTTTAATGTAATGAGGTATTGTATTGTCAATATGGGAGTGAGGACAAGGTCAACATTTCCTCCATTCTATTTTATTATTGAGGTTAAGTTCAGCCTACCTAGGGAATGTATGAACGAGGATGCCCAAGTATTTAAAATTGCAAGAAAAGTCTTTTAAGATTTAGGTTCTTATGTATCTCACATGTTGTCAGGAATAAATATCCCAGGAAGTGTCAGGCAAGTGTACTTCCCTTCGATTATGGAATACTTCTTTTATTATGCATTTGGAGCACTTTAAAATTTTCTAAATCTGGTCCTGAAACATCCCCCATTGTGCTTACATGACAAATAGAGTCTAAAGTTAAACGTCTCGACTACTTTAAAACTAGACAGCACTGCAGGGACTATGCAACTGCTTGGGACATTTCACATTATTGACATTTTGCCTCTAGAGTTGACCCAAAAAAGCTTGAACCCACTGGAGTGAGTGGGAAATTCCACAAAGGTTAAAGATGTCTGGCTCAAGACTCCATTGCTGACTTTCACCACCCAGTGTAAAATGGGCCCAGGAGGTGGACGAAGAGGTGACTAGGGCAGCTCTTTGGGAAAGGGAAGAATTTGGGAAGAATTGATTGGACAGGAAGGAAATCCCATTGCTTAATAGGCCAGATTGCAGTTTGTCTGTCTTAGGAGGAGTAGAAATCTCTGAAACAAAGATAAATAGTGATGTTGTCTCAGGCCATTTGATTTTAGCTTTCTTTCAGAGCCCACAGACTCATTGCCGCAGGCTCCATCCCTGGGTAATGGATATAATCTTCAGCTACGATATAGAGGGCTCGCACTAAATTTTCGAGTTTACAGTGGTTGAGGAACTGATGTTGTGTTGAATATCAAATCACCAGTGACTAGGCTAATAGGCCTCTGAGCATGCCCATGGTGAACTGGTTGTTTCCAAAACCTGCAGTCTCACAGGCGATAATGTATTCTGTGCTCTCCCTCCTGACTCCTGGAGGTGTGATTCATGCAACACTGAGAAGTCTTAGATTATTTATGCTCTCATTTCAGACCTCTGTCTTCAGAAATAGTTCCAGAAAATACATACTAAATGGACCCTTTGCTTAATTTTCAGAAAGCAGAGACATCACCTCCTTTTCCAAGGAGGCTTTCTCAACACGAGGAAGCAACCGTCTAGGCTATCTACACTGACAAATTTGGCGGCCTTCTCATGTTTGCACGGACTGTAAAGATATCATTCCAACTCTAGGCTCCACTGATAATTAGATAACAAACTGTAACCTGAAGAGGCACAGATATGTTGAAATGAGTGTGCCTGGAGTTTGCTGTGGCTTTGGTGTAGTCACTGTCTAAGCACTGCAATTGTTGATGAAACTCTACAATGTATATGACAACAGTACACAGCTTACACTTTCCATATTCTAGTGAAAAACTGCTCAGGGTAATTCACTCCTTTGTCACTTTTCATCTGGACAATGTGAGAGGAAGGGTGTGAAGCTTGAGAAACCCTTGGTGATCCAGCTGACTGCAGACACCCCCTGGGTGCTGCACAGACACCCTTCCCTGCCTGCCGTGCCTAACCAGCTAACAGCAAAGTGCAATGTCCTCCTAATTGCTTTGAAATGTGCAACGAATAAAGTGTGAGACACGAAATAAGGCTCTGCCGTCGTGGCAGGGGATGACAGGATTTATTTTGACAAGGAATTCAAGAATGGCAAAAATCTTCTGAGAACCAAAAGTCTTTCTTGTGAATTAGTCCCTACCTGTAAATGAATTCTCAGAGTGAATAAGAAGCGTGAAGAACATCAGCTGTCTTCCATTTAAAGTGCCAAGCATTTGCCTAATCTGGCAGGGGTGAGTTCAGACACTGTCCCAAACTCCTCAACATATACCCTTAGATGACTAGAAACTCAGTAGATCCAGAAGCCCGTCAGCCACTCTAATGTGACACTATGACCAACCACCATGTCCTGCTGAGAGACTTTGTCTTCACAAAGCAGAAGCATATCAGCTTGGGCAGACTGTGATACTGTCACAGCTCCACAGCTCCAAGGCTGCTGCTGGCTTGTGTTTGCCCAGCTTGAGGGCAAAAGGAGAGGGGAGAAGAAAGGAGTAGAGCTCATATTTATACTGTCCTTTTTCATGGGGCAGTCTTTTAGATTTCATCTGAATAATCCATGTAAAGTAGCTTGATTTTGGTGCAGCTGAAAGTCAGAAATAAACCCATAAATGGCAAAGGGCCCAGATCTCTGTGGCTTTATGGCTTGCAGATAATCATCTGCCTCTCTGCAAGGCGCATGAAGAATTGTCCCAAAGCAGGGCTGTAACATCTAGCACTCTCTTTTTTTCAGGTATAAATCACTGTGCAAAATGCAATACAATGGAAAAACAAGCCCAGTGAAGTTGTTCAGGTGTAAAACTGGTCCAAGAGAGATCTGACTCAAGCCACACAGATTTAAATTAGAAAGAAAGGGTTATGAACACTAAATTACTTTGCAAATGAATGGTTCAGAAAATCTCACCTTCCATAAGGTTTACTTATCCTTTATCCTTAGGGAATAGATTTTATTATTCCTGATAATAATCCCTCTAGAGAGGGAGATGAGGGAGGTAGACAGGGAAAAGGGAATTTAAAAAAGGAAGAAGGAGATAATTGTTTTCATGTTCTCTTGCCTGAAGAAAACTCTCTCATTTTCTTTTTCTACTACAGACAACGGAAAGGCTGGAGAAATGTTAAATTGGTTTTGGTGTGGATTTTTTGTTGTTGTGGGGTTTTTTTTTCTACACCAAACCTTGTACTATAATTGGAGAAAAGCTAAATTGGCAGCTCTTCATTAATGAGATCTATGGTTGCATTTTAATAGGTTGACTAAATTATGTTTCATGAAAGGAATACTAACTTTAGTTAGAAGAAAACAAAACAACTTTGTTCTCAGAGACTTGTGTGTTCAAAGGTCATTGATCTTTTTAACTGTATTTCCTTTGTGCTGGGTCTTCAGAGACAGATAAGAGTTGGGGAGGAGCAGGAGCCAAAAATTCTTGTTAACTTTGTAAAGTTTGGATATAATGTTTATTTTACTGAAGGTGACTTCTTTCTTCTTGAACTAAGAGGTTTAATTCTCTGAAAACTCCTCAAATGATTATGGATGTTAGTAGCAAGCACAGGGAATGTCTGCTCTTGAAGAAAAAAATCTCTGGGTTTGGATATTAACCACCCTCAAAAGTCTAATCACTTTGCTTTGGTTGCTGCTCAAGTTAAGAACTTTTCTGAAAACAAAAGGCTGGTGATTGATTAACAGAAAAGTAGGCTTAGGTTCTTGATGAAGCCACAGGGGTGAAGTAACATGTTACCTTATATTCCTTAGCATTTACTGGGAGGCCAGATAGGCGTACTTGGTCACTTTGGAATGTTTAGGACCAGAGCATCATGTGTCTGTGTCCTGATTTACCCCTTCCACACTTCAAAGTAGGTAAGTTCAGGTCTGTGAAATTTATCAGTTATTGTTGTGTAGATCAGGTAGTACAATCATGCCTGCTCTCCAAAACTAGGAAAGTTCTTCAGGCCAAATAGTCAAATTATCACTCTTCTTACTCTTCCATAGAGTGCCAAATATATTTAGGGGACACTCCTCAAACAACGGCTACATTTCTGTGGTGTTTATGTAGCTGGAAGGCATTTGGGAACACTTTTGAAACTGCCAGTCCTCTCTTTACCGATTACCACTATCACTGTTTATTTTGAAAAAGAAAGTTCTTTGCTTATGCATGACATTTTTAATATCAGTCATTTTCTCTCTTTTTCTCCTGATGCCTGTATCCTCCTCAGACCATGGAATGGTGGCTCTTTTTGATGCTCAAGACTGTTCAAATGCTGTATGGATTTTGCACACATGACCAAGTTCTTTCTCTTTGATTCACTTTTTACTTCAAATTTTGTTTTCAAAATGCTGACATTACTTAATATTTGGGATTTTTTTTTGCCGGGATATGCCAAGCAGCCCACTTACTCTAAGTGAGAAGCTCAATTATTCTGAGACTCTACTGAGCTTATCCTAAAACATATGGCTTTTTCAGACTTGTAAAAATAGGAAGGAAATAAAGAAGTAGAGGAGAGGAGAGGGTCATGTCTGGGTTAGTCTTCTTTCTCTTTTCAGCACTGGTATTAGCATGGTACCCAACAGCCAGTGTCCCATGCAATTGGATTCAGACAAACACATGGACAATATTTGCTTTCCCAGAGAGCTGGCAGCCCTGATTTAATGACAATTGTAGAGGCAGGGGACCCAGAGGGCAGTGCTTTTTCATGCCTTCAGTAGATATGCCTCATTCACATGTGTAAATACATGCAGTGAACATTCCATCAGTCTATATTTTATATTTAGACCTCTGTTTCTTTCTTGAGACTGTTAAAACCAGATCGTTGTCCCTGCCAGCCCTGTCTATATTTTTTATATATCTGTTAAATGTCCTTTGTTTTCCTTCTTTTGCTTACTTTTGCTATCACTGTCTGCCTGTTATTACAAATCCTCTTGACCAGCTCTCCCAGAAGAACACAACCTCTTTTTTTCTTCTATTCTTTCATCACTCTGCTTCATATTCCCAAATTACCTTATTCACTAAACTTCCCTCTTCTAAATGCCCTTTTCTACACCACAGACAGAAATTACACTGGTGTCCTTATAGAAACTGATAAAGTACCCCTGAGGCAGGGGTTGGCTGGTTGATTCTGCTACTTCAACAGCCTCCAGTGTCTAGGCGAGTCTGCACAATTAGCCACAATGGTTCTGGGGCAGGGAGAAATCAAAATGCAGAACATGGTGCATGGTACAGCCTCATTCACCCTGCTTCTACCTTTCCAGCCAGGAATGGCAGGTGACATCGTATGTGACATTAATTCTGCTAGGCATGAATTTACCCCTTGGACTCTCAGAAGTAACTGACGATGGACTGATCTATGCTTTCACCAGCCATTGTAGCCATCTCTTGTCATTACTCAATGAATACTCTTTGCTTTCAAGAACTGAATATAGATTCAGTTCTTCACACAACTACACAAAATATCAAAAAGCTCTCTGAAGGACAATGCACATCTGTTCCAACAGAAACATCCACAAGGTAATCATCTACATCTAAACAAGTAATCTGGACTTCCCGTGTAGTCAAAGACAAGTAGGCAAGAGGTGATTCATCTTGTAGAGAGCTAAAATAGATCAGATGAATCACATCCTGAGTATGCTTATTTCTCTCCATTGACTGTACTTGGAGCTAGTTCAGACAGAGGTGTCTACATTGCATAGGCTTAAAGCTGGGTGAAAGAGTCCTTCTCCAAGAGATTTTAAGTAGAAGTGGACTTGGACCTTATCAGTGACTAATTAGCTATATTTTATATAACTTTCCAAAGTTTAGGGATGGGATGTTATCATTTGGCTCATCTAGCTTTCTAATAAACAAGATCTTTCTTAGTTATGAGAAGGAACTTATATGGAGCTCTGGAAATGATGTGCTGGCTCTTTTCACTAGGGTCTGACTTTTTTGTTAATCAAACAGCAACAATTGAAGTTCCTTGTTATTCAGTGATTGCAGCAAATGGGACAGAACAGCATGTTTCTGACTGAATAGCTTTCCATGGGATTGTAGCATCCAGTGGCCAAGAAGTCTACACATAGTTAGTTCTTGTGTCCTCTTTGTCAGCACTGGATATTCGTTTGTAACAGAGATGTTGTAGTCAGATATTTCGTTTGCACACAATACACTTTTATCCTGTGTGTACTTGCACTCACACTTGTGCTCATCCTTCTTCAAGTCTACACCAGTCAAATTACAAGACCTGTTTTGGCCAGCTGGTTCCCTCAGTTAGTCATGTCTCAGTGTTATCTGTGTCAAAATTGTCACCATTTCACTTTACAAACAATAAGGATATAATCAGCTCTGTAACTTCCTTTCTCCATTTCAAGGATTCTCATTGCCTAGCAATGAGTTAACTGGAGTGTGCTTCCTGCACCAGCCAGCACAGGGGCTTCTCTGGACGTACATGCTAAAAGAGAATGGACTAGTAACGCAGAGATCAGGGTCTGTTGCCTGTCCTTCTGTAATTTATCCTCATTTCTTAAAATAACTACCCTTCGTGAAGGACACAATTGAACTTCTCCTATAGTTAGAAGACATATTTGGTGAGATGGCTGGTGATTTAGGCCCTACCAGAGTACTTTGAAGTGCAAATGCTGTGATAAGAGACCATAGCTCAAGGAGACTTCCATAGGAGAAGTGTAAGAATCCCTCCAAGGGCAGCTCAACAATAAGACTATTAAATCTAAAGTATTACAACTAGGTCATGGGGAATAAGGTCAGAGATGCAAGGGGTTTGTATTGTACAATGAATGTGAATGAGAGCTGAGCTGATGAAGATAGTAGTAATAAAAAGCACTCAGAACTAGTTTGTTACACAAACTAACTGACATATCTCAAGGGTCAGCATGGGTATCTCAAGCATGAAAACTTGCTGAATGGACGGTACACTGATGATAAAGTACAAGATTGCAAATGATGTTTAATGGTGGTTGAATAGAGTGTGCTCTTTTTATATATGGTTGGAGTTCTCAGTGTGGAAGATCTACAGAGAGACATACTCACATCATAGTCACACAAGGGGGGGAAAAAAAAAAAAAGAGAATACAAAGGGCACAGAAAAAAACCAAGCCCTCCTGCTATCTTTTTATTCCATAAAACGTGCTGGTAACATTGCAATTTTCCTGCAAGCGAGGCAGCTTCCTTCAAAGCAGCATGGAGGCACATGAGGAGATAGAAGGGGATAGAGAAGCAGATTCTGGTTAGTTTAATGATTTATGTCTAGGTTTGTTTGTCTTTGATGTGATTAATTGCTTCCAAATATCTGCTAGCATGAAGTCCGCTCTGTATAGAGAAGATGCTTCCCTATAGGTGGGATCTTATCTTTAGCTGAATCGGCCCTGAAAATGTCCCAGTGATCTTGTGTCTGACACATTTTTGCTTGTATGGGACAGACTACTAGAAACTAAATCACAGGAAGCAGTTTAGGAGGGGGAGAGACACAGAAACCCAGCCAGTTTGTTGGTTTTTTTTCCAGAATCTTCTCATTTTGAGTGTGCTCCTAATTCTTGTGCAACTTTTCACATTTCTCACTCCTATTCAGTCACCAGATTACAAACGTGGGAAAGGGAAGAGACAGTTGACTGTATGGAGCCAGCTGGAGCCTGGTCTTGAAACAGGGAACACACAAAACCTGTGCTATCCCCCTTCTTACATGGGTGGACCTGTTATTGCTGAACTCTGGAGTCTAGAAGACAATAGTCAAGACTAGGAATTCAGGTGAGAAACCTGCCATCCTTCTACGAATGGTGTGTGTGGCGTTTCCACTCGCACAATGAGCTCAGATCAGTGTCTTTCTTGCTTTGTTGTTTGGGTTTTTTTCAGTGGACAGGAAAGAATTATTGGTGACATTCCCAAGCGGATTCAGAAATATGTAACCCAGTATACATGAAAAGGCGAGTTTGCAAAACTGCTGCTTTATTATTTCTCACACACTGCTGAAGGAAGGGGAAGGGACTGAAGTAGCTGCGGTGATTTCTGGGGTTTAGATCTGCTTTGACTGTGTTCAGAGATGCGATGAGAAATAACCTTGTTGCAGGTCACTTTGTCATGTTTCTTTTGGAATTTGCTCAGTATTTTACTGTTGCTCCTGGCTTTTCTGCTGACCTACATTTGTCTTTGCTTTTGCCCTTCTGCTAGGCATGTAGTAATGCTTCCCTGTATGCTTGTCTCCCTCACCAATCCAGCCTTCCCTCTAGGTTCTGTTCATTCACATGTATTTTATCAGATAACATTAACCATATTAATTCACCATGAATTTTGTATTTTTCATTTCTTTGTATCAGGGAGGTGCATCTGTAATGTAACAGGATTGTATGTCAAGTCTGATAAGGAGGCCAGAACTTCTCTGTTTCACTCCCAAATGCATTAATAGGCCAAATTCTGACTCTGGTAGAAAGACGTTTGAATGTAACTCAGGGTAAAATTTAGCCTGTATAACCTTCCTGTCAGAGCCAACAATTTACTATCTAGTTTGTGGATAGCATGAAATTAAGCAGAACCACTATCCTAAACTGTAATAAAATCTATTGACATCCAAACTATGTATTATGCATATGCAATGTATTATCCTGAGGCAAAAATGCACAGAGGTTTGACAGGAACCTAATGAAGGAATGCAAAAGAAATAGGATTTAAATAAAAATCTGCAAAAGGACAGAAAAGGTACCTGATAGCCAAAGGGCTGGTTCTTTTTAAGATCTGTTTCAAGAAAGTGCAATTCTGGGAGCAGGAAGGGGAGTTATGGGAGCATGATGAGGAAGATTAAGGGGAAATGAATGCAGTTGATTGCAAAGGATGAAGATTTTTGTAAGGAAATGGGTGTCAGGACTACAGGACATGATGATGCAGAAGCAGTCAGAGCACAAAATGAGTCCATGTGATGACACACTGGGGTGGGTAGGAGGGAGAAACCAATGATCTTCCACAGTGGGGCCAGAGATGAAGTGCCTAAGGGGAATCAATGCTCCTGATAAGTAGGACAAAGCTACATCATCGGTTTAAGGAAATCCTGTTTGTTAATTGTACCAGTTTTGACCAGAAGGAACCAGCGCAGCAGTTTCTCTTTTGCCAGCCGGTTGGCTTCAGGGCTAGACATTGAGTTGACACAAAGACTATATTAAAGACTACAAAAATAGCAGAGTAGACAATGAGAGACTAACCAGCTCTCACAGGAATGGGGGCAGCAACAGATATTCAGGCCTTGGGAATCTCTAGGAAAATGTATTTGCAGTCTCTCTCCAGACTGCAGCTTGCCATCTGAAGAAGTTGGGTTTTTTAAAAGAATTTTTGCAGCAGTACAAAAGAAAGTGTTGAGATCCCATCCTAGACAGAAAAGGCTAACTGTCTCATGGAATCTTTTTTTTCTGCGTTTTTTTTATCACAGCTCTTACTAATCACTTTTTGCCATCTAACTTACTTATTTAAAAGTTAGCAGTCATCAACATTATCATCCTTAATCTAAAATGTGTCAACATGCTGAATCCTACTGGGATTTTACAATTTATTTTTAATGTGTAAATTGTCTTCGAGAATTAAGGGTACTATGATGTTCATAAAAAGCATATTCTTGCTATCACCGGAGAAATAGAGCTAAATAATAAATTAAAGCCTTTCTACAAAAACATTAATTCTTTGCATACATTTGTTTTTAAAGCTCCCTTGTTTGTGAGCACTGATAAAAAAATATTCTGCACACTTTTTTTTTGATAGTGAGATGAGAAAAGTATAATAGGAAAGTAAAATTAAATTATATTTCATTACTGATGACAAGCTGAATAAAACATGGAGAAAGCATTATCAGGCTTCAAGAACTTCTGGCACCTTGACAACAAACAGAACAAATCTATATCCACTTAAAAGCTCCCACACATTAAAGTACCCCAAAATAATCATCTCTTTTTTTCTCTAGCTGCAAACTAGATGAACTGGCAGTGAACAAAAGGAAAGCATTTCCTCTTGAATTTTTCATAAGAGCTGTGTTCCAGAAGAAGCGTATCACATAGTCTTCATTACTTCATTTCATACCAGGGCACACCCCAATACTGCACTTAAAAATCTTAGAAACCTCTCTGGGAAAAAGATTCCCTGAACACCCACTTTCAATCATATGCAGACTTCATCAAAATTGATCTAGATCAGGGGTAAACAACATATGAGGACACGATGTTGATACTGATGCACAATCTTTTATTTGCTCTGAAAGCAGCTGCGTGATGCAATGCAGCACAGTGCCAAAAATTAGATAACATTCCTTTAACCACCTAGGCAATTCAAACTTTAATATGGCCTTCACCATTTCCCTTCCCTTTTTTTTTTAGGAGGAGGGGCAGTGGGGTGACTTGTTGGTTTTGGTTTGTTTTGGTTTTTTTCTGAAGCACAGACAGGTAGCCCCTACACAGATTTAGGGGATGGCTGTAAGATCCTTACACTCTGCTCAGTAACGATGCTAGAAATTGCAAGTGCTGAGATCTGTGCTGAGCTTCCTGGGACAAGAGAGACTTGGAGGTACGGAAGCAAGTCCAGTGAAGGGCCACAAAGAGAGAGAAGAGAGAGGAGAGAGAGGAGAGAGAGGAGAGAGAGGAGAGGAGAGAGAGACAAGAGAGAAGGGAGAAGAGGTCTTGTCCATGTGTGTAAGTACCTCATTGGGGAGAATGGTGATTGTAATGAAGAGGGAGTCAGAACCAGACTCTTCTCAGTGGCACCCATTGAAAGGACAAGAGGCAATGGACACGAATTAAGACACACACAACTCTGTTTAAACATAAGAAAAAGACATTTCACTGTGAGGATGACTGAGAACTGGATTATTGTGTCTAGAGAAGTTGTGGAGTCTTAGTCCTCAGAGATATTCAAAACCTAGCTGGACACTGTCCTGAGCAACCTGTTGTAGCTGACCTTGCTTTGAGCAGAGTGGGTGAGCTACATGATCTCCAGAGGTCCCTTCCAACCTCAGCAATTGTGTGATATAAAAGCAGCAAAGACTACAGCAGCTGCTTTCCTGGAGAGTGTGGCTTATTAGTCAGACAAGCTGTTCTGAGAGTGCAGCATCTCCAGAAAATACGTCTTACTTGAAGAGAGCTGCTGGACTCAGTATAGTGATACTGGTGAGATCTCAGCTGTTTTCCATAACTTTCCAACTTCCATAACTAAGACTATAAAATCCGCTGAGCAGAGATCCTGCTTCATTGTGTAGGCTGTTCCTATTGTTCAGAGTCATCTAGGTACACATTGTGCTGCCATAAATAATGGATGGCCAGTTGAGAGCCACGAAGTAAATCTGGAACTTGTAATCCTTGCCAGAGTCTCTTTTAGGACAAAACCAAAACACCTCCAGCAGAGGTCAGTTAAGGAAAACTTGTTTTGTAGAAAGATTTGCTTTGGCATAGACTATGCCTTTGAAAGAAAAATACCAGGCTTTTTGTAGTGTTTAGGATATTCAAATATATGGCTTTCTTATTAAGAAATAAAGACACATATCCTCAAAATATTAGTTACTATTTTTGCAAGTCCTTAAAAAAAGTTCTTAACACTAAAAGTAAATACAATAGATTATTTTTCCATCTTAGTTTTCCTAATCTGGGTTTATGTGAAAGTTAGAGAGGTTCCTACTTCATTTAAACAGTGCTAGGGTATTGTTTCAGACTATGAGAACTTTCCTCTCCTCTTCCAACCTTCTTCTACTTCCTTGGAAGATCACAATGAAGTGTCTCTCAGAGCCCCATTTCCCATATTAGGGCCTTGTAGGATCTTATATTTCTCAAGCATGCTGTGTTTTTCATCACATCAGAGGGCCTTCAATGAGACAGCACAAAAAAAAAAAAGTGTATCTCCTAATATATTAGTATTCCTGTGGAGTATCTAAAATAATGCAGACCCAACCTTACAGTTGTAACCGATCAACCTTTAAGTCTTTAAACAATGAACTCTAAAAAATCTCAGCCACATCTTCAATTCCAACTGAGGATGTAAAATCAGGAATATCTCTAAACAAATGAATATATGAACCACTCTCATCTGTGTTCACTGCTGACTTCTCTTTCCCTGTTTGAGTATTTTATCTTCCTGATTTATTTGTTGTTGTTGTGTTGGGTTTGGCCAAGTTTTGTAGCAGGGGAGCTATAGGGGTGGCTTCTGTGAGAAGCTACTAGAAGCTTCCCCTATATCTGATAGAGCCAATGCCAAACAACTTCAAGATGGACCCACCACTGGCCAAATCCGAGCCCATCAGTGACTGTGGTAACATCTCTGTGATGATATACTTAAGAAAGGGGGGAAAACTGCTGCGCAACAGCAGCCAAGAGAGAGGAGTGAGAATATGTGAGAGAAACAACTCTGCAGACACCAAGGTCAGTTAAGGAGATGGGAGGAGGTTATCCAGGACCTGAGCAGCAATTCCCCTGCAGCCTGTGGTGAAGACCATGGTGATCCTGCAGCTATGGAGATTAACAGTAGAGCAGATATCCACCTGCAGTCCATGGAGGACCCCACACTGGAGCAGGTAGTTGCCCAAAGGAGGCCTGGAAATTAGGAGTGAAGTTAAGCCCAGAAAGAAGGGAAAGGTGAGAGAAAAGTGTTTTAAGATTTGGTTTTATTTCTCTTTATCCTACTCTGATTTGATTGGTAACAAATTAAATTAATTTCCCCAAGTCAAGCCTGTTTTGCCCATGGCAGTAATGGATGAATGTTCTCTCCCTGTCCTTATTCCGACCGATGAACCTTTTGTTATATTTTCTCTCCCTTGTCCAGTAGAGGAGGGGAGTCATAAACCAGCTTTGGCGGGTACCTGGCATCCAGAGTCAACCCACCACATTTATTTTGAAGCTACAATGCACCTCCTCTAAGGTATGTCCTTCCTTTCATGTATGTTTACAAAACATAGCACAATGGTAGTCTGACAAAGCAGTAGACGAGCTATGGACATCAGAGGAAAAGGGAAAATGGATCAAAATTACAAGAATTTCGAGATTTGGAAAACATGGATAGGAAAATAGAAAAAAAACAGGAACAGCAGATTAGTAAAATCAATGCAATAACTATTCAATACGACATGAAAGAAGAACTTGGAAAGCACAATTCTAAGAAAGATGAGAAGAAACTGTGCAGTAGCTTACAATGAGATATGGCACAAAGACAGGTCAGTGCATAGGTAAACATTGTTCTCCATACTTCATGGATATAACTTCACATTTAAGTATGAAAAAAAAAATCAAAAAAATTACCCAAAAGCATATGTTAAAAAAAATTTGAGAAACAAATGAACAATAAGAAAGATAAATAAAACTAAAAATTTGTATATTGGCTAAATATGCAATATAGAGGGGAATAGGCAACAAAAACATAAGAATTATTTAGAATATCACTTAAGAGTATAAGTAATACAATGAAATTATCTCATGGTAGTATAAAATGAGGGTAATTCAGACAAATCCCGATGACTTGATATTTTGAAGAACCATCTTTTCAGAGTAATTGTGAAGCTGTGTGAAAATTTACAGAACATAAATAAATGTACTACAGGGAACTTCTGTACTGTTGGAGAGATATATGTATTTATTCATCCATACTGTCTATTTATTAAAGTGTTTTGGCTGAAGGAACATGAGGCAAGTCTTTCTTTCCTCACGTGGCAAAAGCAGGCGCTACTGTAATCAGCATTAGACTGTCACCAGCAAATTAGCACTTGAGACATGTAACCCAAAAGCAGGACAGAAATGATAGATCTAGGAGGTGATTGATTTTTTAACTAGTGTGAGCTGGAGAACCTGCTAGGAATAATATAAGCAGATATGTTGTCCTCACCAGTGACAGGAGAAGGAACGGTAAATAATGAATTTTGCTCCTAGGATCAAGCAATAAAGGTGTTAAACAGTCTGCCAGGCTTTCCCAGGACAATACAATGAGAGTCAGAAAGAGTTTTGGGGATTGGCAATTTTGTATTTTGCTTTTTTTTTTTTTCTTTTACTTGGAAATGTAACATATATATTTGTTCCAGTGAAATCTCTGTGTAAATTTCAAAATGTAAACTTACCATTTTCTCTGACTAAAAAAGACTAGAGAACTGAAAGGCAGAGTCACTGTCAAGTACAATTTCCCATACCACCATCACTAGTCTGACCACATTTATGATGTTGTAATCAGAAGAATCATTTAACACTGCCCACAGAGCCCCTCAGCATTCTAATCCTCCTCTTCCATAGCTCCACACAGATTCTCGCAGGTGGGTATCAAGAAATTCTTATTGACTCAATCTATTATTTGGTAAAACCTATATGAAGAAATGAGTTTTGTACTGAAACAGCTAGCTCTAAGTTTTAGCATTTGATTACTCTGTGATCTGGGCCTCTTCCAGGAATGCTCCTGTTCCCTAGATTTGTGTTCTGTGGATTTGCTAACGACCCAGTTTCAGCCAGTCTTGGTTTCTAGAGGAGAAGAGGCAACATTGTTTGCTGCTGTAATTTATTGAAGCAGTAGAAGAGATTGTGGCTTGGAAGAGATTTGTGGTCAGTGAGAGCCTGTGAGCTGTCCACCATTTGGGATTTCTTTTCTAGAAGGCTACAGAAGTTAAGAGTTACTGGCACAGAATAATGAACAGTAACTCACAGGACAAAGAAGGCAGATTTCATCTGGCCTTTCACAACTACTTGAATTTCAATATAGACAGGGGAGTTACATCCTTAGTTTTGAGCCACACTATGTCCAAAAGTCTGTTTCAATGCTAAGTTCGGTGCATTTAATTTTCTCCTTAGGTCACCACATGCTTGATGGATGAGGCAGAGATGACAAATGATTCGGGATCATTTTCTCTTTTTAAAAATATTAACTAGGAAATTTAAAAGATCATCACTACCCTCATTCCTGCTTCTTTCCTAAATCTAACCCATGTCTAGTCTCAGCCTCTCTCTTTACGTGCTGCCGTGTCTTCGTATCTTCGTGGGGCAAGTAAAGGTTAAATTTGGGTGTAGGTGCTCGTATAGATAAAAGCCCAATAAAGCATAACTGAAAGTTGGAACGTCATTTTCTTAGGGGAATGACGATCCCAGTTTCAATAAAACAGGATTAACTATTTTAACTAATCCTGCCTAGGCTAGTAAGGAAATCATTTGATAGCATTCCCACCATCAAGGCTGCCTGTCTTGCCTCGTCCACTGGCTATATTAGATGATCCATTGTTTTATAGAATGTAAAATGTCTTGCAATAAAGACATTTCATTCTTTGGAAGCTTTTGAGAAAGTCTTAGACAAATATCCATCAGGAATAGACTAGATAGAATTGATACTTGAGCAGAGGTAGGAAATGAATGAGTTCTGGAGGTTCTCTCCTGTCTTTTCTATTGGGAAATGAACAAACTATACCTGAAAACCAGACAATGCAGCAACCCCACAGAAAGGCAAACCAGCAAAAGTTTAGCAGACAGATTTAGGAATTTAGGTACTGGAAGCCCGTATTTTGAGAAGAATCAAGAGGGGGGAAAAAAAAAAAAAAAAAAAGGAATAAGGGTGGAAAAAAAAAAAAAAAAAAAAGAGCATTAGGGATGCAAAAACAAAGCTACACAGACCAGTATATTCACTGGAATGTATTTGGGCCTACAATATGTTTGTTTCATTCAGCTTTTTCTATTAATATGTTTCCTTACAAGGCATTTAAGACCCTTAGGAACTTGATTACTACCTCGTAAATGATGGTGGTACATGGTTAGTGTTAAAGACGGAGTCCTTTATCAAATAACAAGATGAGTCAAATGCAATCAAATGTTACTCCTCTTTAGGGCTTGTTAGTGACCCAAGACAAATGTGCGGTTCGCAATTCATTTCCAAAGTCAAAGTAGAAACCACACAAATGTCAGTAAAAGTCCCCTTGCTGCCAGGTAATGTACAGTGAGTAAAGATTAATTTTAACTGTGTTTCCATCCTTGCCTGGCCAAGGTGGAAACTCACTGACAGGCATGTGTGAAAAAGCCTCTGTTGCTGCTGCTTGCTACACCTGATTTTCTAAGAGGGAACTTCAATCTTAAGGGCTGTCAATTTGGCACCTATAATAAGCGTGATATTCATTTCAAAAAGAAATCTACCAAAAAAATAAATGACAGGCTAAACTTTGCATTTCTGCAAGTAGAACTGTTGATCTCCCAAGATAGTCTTCCCATCCCACACACCCCTCACGCTACCATGTGCTGTTGCTTCTTTTCTTTTTCTTCCCCGATCTTCCTCATTACATTTCCTTGGCAGAAATTCCACTGTGGATGCTAGCAACAGACTTGCCTTGATGCTGCTCATCACAATCCCCTGTGACACCTTAATATCTCATTATCAACATTAATAATAAACGTGTGTTTCTCTGAATATGCAATGTGAGAATCCAATATATATATGGGACCTCACACTGCATTTATTTGAATGTGTAATGGCTGGTATAAATGCAAACTCAAAGCGCCATGAGTGAAGGACACGTTTGGCATGCAGAGCCAGCCTCGTTCGAGAGCTGTGACATAGACCTCTCGTGTGCCTGAGGATAAGTTATTTGACCCTCTGCACACTCTTTCCCTTGTTCTTTAAATCCCTCTTGCACTTTTAGAGAACGATTTAAGTCTGGTATGCTACATAATGCAGTGTTTAAATACACAGTCCAACAGATACTGGCATCTTAGTCTTCCTCTGAACATTGGATAGTTACAACTACAATCTGATAAATCTAGAAGTAAAAAATCTGATATTTGCATTTCTGAGGACATGTATTTAAGAGTAGTTAATGGCTTATTTTTTTTCTTTACACACTGTCTAATGATAAATACGACTTTCCGAAGAAAGTCAACTTTTATTTTTATTCTAACTTTTTAAATTTTATTTTGAAGTTCCTGTTTTTTAAAAAATGAAAGTATTTTAGTATAACTTCAAGTACCAAAAACTGACATGATACCAAAACAGTTTCATCGATGAAATAACAAAGGCATAATATTCTTGTTCATAAAAGAAAATCTGAGCATGAAAGCAGGTCTTAAAAAACATTATTTCTGTTTTTAATTTCTGAGAATATTTTTGTTGATATTTCAATTTCTAGTAGCCAGAGTTGTAAAGGTTTTAAAATTGCCTATAAATAATAGTGGTCAAAAGGACCACTCCTTTAATGGATATTGGAGAGTACAGCTCGTTTGGCCTTACTGTGACAAAAGACGTGCTGGTGGAAATATACGCACATTCGTACTAGGGAATTTTGGAACTTCTCAAACACTGTAACTGAGGAAAACTCCTTTATCCATATCAAGGTCTATTCCAGCCCAAGGACATGAGACAGTGTTAGCAAAATCATATGTACTCAAGTGAGTAGCAAGCAACGTGCTTACACTTCAAGTTACATTTCACAGTAAAGAACAAAATTAACAAAACCTGCAGAAGGTCAGAATATCTGAAAATTATGCCATTTATTTTCTAATGCAGATTGATAGTAGATACATTAATCTTAGCAACTCTGTTCTGACCTCAGTCTATCCTAGCTGTCAAATTTTATGAAGAGAACATGAGTGCAAAAAAGATGTCTAAACTCATGGAGAATATCTAGAAAACAATAGAATTAAGTTGAGAAAATGTCACTCTGACAGCTGTGTGTGTCCCTGTGAATTTCCCAAAACAACTTCTTGTATGAAGCAGCTCTTGCATAAAGTTCAAAAAATGAGACTATGAAATCTACTGTCTAGAAAGGAGTCCAGTCTAGAAAGAAAGGTCTATGTGTGCCTAAAGTGTTATGAAACAAGAAAACGAAATGGTAAACCTTCAAAACAGAGAGGATATGCACAAGGAACGCCAGAACCAACTATCTTATCTGCTCTCCTATGGGAAAATAAAAAGCAACAAGTGGTTCAAAGTACAGTAGAAACTGGTTTCCAAGCATGAATGCAGTGTTCTTTAGTCCTTCACTTAAATATAAGTTCAGCAGCTCCAGTCTCATTTGAAAGATGGCAAAAAGAATAGAAGTTTTTCAATTTACTGAGTTGAAAAGTCAGGAAGACAGAACTCTTCTCCTCAGCCCAGATCTCTTCCCCACTCCTCCAGCACCCTTTTAAATTAACTCTAAATATTAAGCTGTCATTGTTCTTTGAAACTAGGTCTACAAGAAATGAAAGTTGAACAAGCACAAGTGAATCTCATGAAGAAAGGACTGAATATAAACAAAACATTGTTTTGAAGTTGTTTTTCTTACTGAAGAACATTTCTCCCCTAAACTGAAACTCAAATCTCTAACTGTTTTCAGAACAGAAATGTCTTCAGAAATATGCCAGAATGAAGAATATACCACTTCTAAGTTTTACACATAAATTTTTCAGGAAGCATAAATATGGTCAAGCAGCTGTAATTAGAAAGGTGTCTAATGCAGAAATACCTTAAAAATCCATACTCTAGAGGCCATAAGTTTGATGGGCTTGGAAGACGTCTTCAAGAAATGGAAACTGAGAAAATGGAGCAAAGATTGTTGGCATGGCTTTTCAATGACATGCACAAGTTCCTGTTTTCCTCTAAATTTGTGAATAATAAACTAACTCGAATCATACTTCTTACATGTCCAGTTTGTGTGGAATTGTCCCTTTTATGAGATACTTGAAGCAGTTTTAGCTGTTAAAACTAACTTGATATCCCAGACAGCTACATCCGGGGCTGAGATGCAGCTACACAAAGTAGATACTTGATGTCCTACAGAACAGAACTCTTCTCTTCTGGCGCATAATCAACTCCCACAATGTGCCACCTTCTCTCTTCTCTTCCTTTAGAGAACTGGAGAATTCCCAAAAAATATTTCCTACATATTTGTCTCCTTCTGCTCCTTTCTAAGAGCCTTTGAAGATTAGCTTCAAACACTGTCAGTGGCCTCCCACCAATGTCAAAATCATGTTAGTTCCTGTGGTGATTTCCCTGCGTCTTCACACCTGGAAAGCCTCAAACTGCAACTGAAACTGGCTGAAAGCTGTGTACTTGATTTAGTCTTGCCTTAAACTTTCTTTAAAGCACAGACTTTTCAGAGTTTTGTCTAGAAAGTAAAATCAGGACTGCAGAGTTTTAACTTGCTGAAAAAGGACTAAGTTGAAAAACTACTGCAGTATAAACTTGATTAGATCCTTTGCTTATCACTTTATTATGAATATTAAATAACAAAGATAATAACTCTGGTTTTGCCTATTTCTGTTCTGCTTCATTCACCCATGCAGAGCGTATTGAGATCTCCATCCATCCATGAAACCCTGGAATGTCTTGCTGGCTGGTATTAGCAAATGAAAAGCTTCAGGAAATGCAATTCTTGCTAAAGAAATTTTTATGAAAAATAAATCCAATGTAAAATTTTGACTTGCTTGTACAAGGATCACAGTTTCTCCACCTGTCTCTCTGTCTGTCCAGCTGTCTGTCTAATGGTTCCTTCTCCTCTACTAGCAGTAACTTCTGAATCTGGCTCCATCCAACCTTTCTTGCCAAAGGAGTCAAGTTACAAAGATATTCCAGTTCTTTTAACTAAGGTTAAAATACCACAGCTCATTTAATGGTGAAGTTTCAATATTTTTGTTTTGCCTCTTGATATGCTGTTGATAGGAATTATTTTACTAAAATTGGGTCTAAAATTGGGTACATTAGGTTGAAGAACATATATTGCATATGCAGGGAAAGATAAAATACATCCCACGCTTTAACTGTACAGAAATTAGTAAGCAGAGCACTATGGATTTTAGGTCTATACTACCTACTTAATCCTAACCATCTTTATGAATTAAACTAAATCTTCAACTGGCATTGTGAGGTTTGTCATGTGTAAAAGGTGCTAACTCTTATACTTTAGCAAATCACATGAAATGCAGATAAATACGAAAAGTAAAGTGTCTCTTTGTGATTGACATTGACTGACCAATTCTTTAGAAGACCCTCAGACAACTTCTTAACACAGAACCTTAAGTTCCTGTTAAAACACATGGGAGGACTTTGTGGACTTGGGGTGGGGTCAGGATCAAAGTACATGCTTACTGTTTGGGCTGTGATAGTGCTAGGAAGAGGTACCTGTTCCTTTCATGGCTGGATGGTTGCACTCAAAGAGTTGTGGACAACAGCTCGATGTCCGAGTGGAGACCACTGATGAGTGCCATTCTTCAGGGACCAGCGCTGTTTAACATCTTTGTCAGCAACATGAACAGTAGGATTGAGAGCACCCTCAGCAAGTTTGGCAATGACACCAATCTGTATGAAGCTCCAGGACTCTTAGCCTTTCCTCATAAGAGAGATGTTCCAATTCCTTAATCATCCTCGTAACCTCCATTGAACTCTCTCTAGTAATGATTTTGAACAGAAAGAAGGTAGATTTAGATTATATATTAAGAAGTTCTTTCCTGTAAAGGTGATGAGACACTGGAACAAGTTGCCCAGAGAAGTTGTGGATGGCCCATCTCCGGAAGTTTTCAAGGACAGGCTGGATGGGGGTTTGAGCAACCTGATCTAGTGGCAGGTGTCCCTGCCTATAGCAGGAGGGTGGAACTAGATGATCTTCAAGGTCCCTTCCAACCCACGCTATTCTATGATTCAGTTATCTTAAAAGCATCATCTAAACAGTTAGATGAAGCTGTTTATGGTTTGGGTTGGCATCTCATGCAGCTGTATTTTCTTAATGGTTGTTACAGAGCAAACACACTCAGCAGGTCTTACTCTGCTGACTTGGCTCTTCTTGGATCCCCCTGGATCCATAATTGCAGTTCTTTGTTATCAGCCCTGCACACAAACCTTTATATGCAGCAGAGCTCAGCCTCCACAGAAAAAAATAAATGCTTTTGAAATTGTGTTGCTTTGGTATGAATGCTTGTTAGGTAAGTCTGCTCCGGCACCAAGGGACACTTAACAATAGCCCCACATAGGTCTGATGTTCTCTTTTAGCTATACAAGGTAACTTCTAGGTTGTGTGCAAGGCCCCAGATTAACTGTTATAGAGACTAGCGTATTCCTTCTCTTCACAGAGGTCTGTTGAGACAGCAGAGCAAATTTTCTTACAGTACTTTCTTTTGCAGTGAAATGTTTCATCTGTTCTCCTGTTTTCTGTATCCCAGTCAATCCTTGCATTGTACTTCCGTGGCAGAAGAAAAACCTATTCTTGTTTTTGTTTTGTTAAAACTTGTTCATTTAGACCCAAGTTGAACTTACACATTTTGTGTGAAAAACTCATTAGTTTTCCATTGCATTAAAATATTTATTAGAAAATAATGACTTCTGATCACTGAAGACCTCAGCATTCTAAACCTACAGAGTCCTAGACAGGAAGTTCAGGAACATAAGGAACATAAGATCATCTGATCTAGGCTCAACACACATCCAAATCCATGTATAACACCTAAAAGAAGCTAAGCTACTCACAAACACCAGATTATGGTTTATTTCTTCTTTTGAACTGGTCTGCTGCTTATGGTAATGGAAATGGTTTGTTGTTTAACAGCTCCATATGGCACAGCTCTAGCTGGAGTATCACAGTTACCAATCTCACTCATCCTGATTGAGGTACTATCAATTGAACTCTCTGGACTTACTCTGTCCGTGAGTCTTCTTCAGGCATTGATTTGTTCATTGTCCTCATCTACATTGTTTCAACGCCGAGTTTCTTCTTCTAGATAAAAAAGTGGTTACAGGTTTTTAAGTCAATGGTAGATCTACATATGGAATAGTTAATATCACCAAAAAAAAACCCCCAGGTAATTTAAAGAGTAGCTTTGAACACCATTTACAACATACCCTACATATTTAGATTGACTGCATCTTAGGATGCTTAAATTTGAAACAGATGGTCAAGTGATTTGAAAATCACTCAAGAAAATCTGGAAATTAGCTCACGGCAACATAAAGGAATATCTGCTAGATTGAAAAGGAATAAAACGCCATTAATTAGACTGGAGAGTAAATTGGAGTACAATAGATGTTTGGTTCCATAGACTGCAAAGAATCATTTTCTGGGTTATGGATATGATATTCACCATGCTACGTACTTAGGAAAAGAGAGACGCATTCTGACAGGCAATGCTTAGTTGCAGGCGGTTTAAAATCAGTGCCAATATAGAAACAGGAAATTTATCCTATAAATAAACATGACTAAATGTATGAAGACTCCAGGAATTTGAAGTGACAGTTAAAGTGGCACCTTGTAGTTCATCATATTTGATCCCACTGTGTCAATGTCACAGTGGCAGCTGGTATCAAAAATCGCTGGTGGGGAAGAGGATAATAAGCTTCTCTCCTCATCTTTGCCATCTTTCCTAACCAAGTTATTCATATTTATGGGGGGTGGAAACTGGGACAGTGGTTTTGAAAAGTAGAAAAAAGAAGGGATGTCTAGGTTCACTATGCACAGATCAAGCCCTCAAGTAAAAAGTTTAAATGTTTCAGCAGCAGGTAGGGAGGAAGGCAATAATATCCATCACACTCTAGGAATGTCATTGTTCTGTTAAGTTCTGATCTATGATCTTCTGTCCAGCCCTGCCCTAAATTCACCCCATTCTGTGTTGTACATACAATTTAACTGACCTGTGTGGTTGACTGCCTTGCATAATGGAGAATGTGGCTCCAAAACCCTTCAGACAGAGTCAAATCTCCCTTTAGCTACATGACTGCCCCAGCTATTGAGTTACTGTGTGAGGAAAGTGGGCAGCAATGCATTCTCTTTGTCCCATTAGGGGTCTAAGTCTTCCCAGGTTATGTGTGGTGCTCCTAATACACTTCACCTGGATGCTGAATACTGCCATGGCTGGCCAGACCCCTGAGAGTGAGGTGCTGCAATACGTTGCATCAAAAGGTTTGACCCTCCTTCCTCCTTCACAGTCCTACACTTAGAGCTGAAATTCAGAATCCAGTAGCTCTGGGATTTCTTACAAGTCCACTAGTGGAGGCACAAGAGACTGGTGCAGTGTCTGGCAGCTGGAGAAGGTAGCTGGCAGCTATAACATTACTAACAAGGAACATCCCACCAATACCGACAACTCCTTTCGGCCTTTCAGCCTCCTCCATTAGATGAGTCGAAATTGCTTTCTTTATTTTGTTCAAGGAGAGTCCTCTGTCTTACTTGTTCAGTCTATGCGCTAGACTACACATTTCTCTGTATCCCAGAGTGACATACCTATGCAGGACTGTTGTGAACACAGCTTAATGATGATCATTAGCTTGTCAAAGCCTTGGTTGGCCCACATGACTTTCAGGAGACAAAGAATGCTGATGATCCAGGATACTACGGAGCTTTCTAAAAATGTCCATGGATCAGCAACCACAATGTGAAATGGAGATAGTTTGAAAGGACACTGCTTTCCATAACATCTGGAGACTGGCACTTCTAACTGTATGTTATCTCTAGCACTTTGCAGAAATGTCAACACAGAGCATAAATTTGGGTCTAGGTGAAAGACACTTAGAATCATAGAATTATTGAATGTTAGAGATTGGAAGGGACCTCTAAATATCGTTGAGTCCAACCCCCCCTGCCAGAGCAGGATCACCAAGGGCAGACCACACAGGAACATATCTAGGTGGGTTTTGAAAGTCTCTAGAGAAGGAGAATCCACAACCTCTCTGGGCAGCCTGTTCCAGTGCTCCGTCACCCTCACCTCTCCTTAAAGAGGGTACCTCTAACATTTGTACCTTGACACCCTCAGCACTGACATCTATCTAATGTCTTTTCTCTTTAGTGCTGTATTTATATTAAAAATTGGACTGCAAATGTTGGAAATGTGTAAGTTAACTTTTCATCCTCTCCAAAGTGTATTCATTTCATTGTAATATATACATGGCAGTTGCACATTCATCAGCATTTGAAATCTAGTCTTTAAATTATCCTATATATGCACATATATTTATAAGTTAATAAAAATATACCCTTTCCACATTTTTTTCTACAATGAAATAGCTTGTGAGCAAATTACATTTTCTTTTTTTACGTTTACTCAGCACAGTGAAAGAATATATTGACTGCTGAGTTTCTGTATAGCTTAAGAAAATGGACTCACACTCTTATTAACTTTGAGTATATTCCTTTTTCTCCCATAAATTGTCACTGCAGCTCTGACCTCTTTGCAAATTCACAGGTAGAAAGAATTAAGACACCTATTTATTTACAGTAATTTCCAAAACAGCTGCGCATCCACATGTTCCTCTCAAGAGTTTTCCACACTATGGGTGTTTCAATCATAAAACCATGTGGCTGGCATATAAAAACAAATCCACTTCAAGAGCTGAATTTCTTATTTGGATGACTGAAGCCATTATAATAGCCTGTGGTCTGGATCTTGCTTACTGTTAGATCTTTTCCGTACTGTTCTTTAGTCACACAAATTTTGCCACTGATTTAATCAAAACTGTACGTATGGAGAAGGATACCGTGTCACATTGTTTGTTCCTGTTTCATTTCTTCAGTTACCTGCTGCTGACATGTGAAAGATCCTACATAACCTGGCACTTTATTAATGTGTGAGTGGTGTAGACCTGCAAGCAGGCTGGTTCACCCTGTGCGGTGAAATCTCAGGTTCTGATTTAGGTCCTTGGCCATTAAAACTGGCCAGATGCAGCTCACTGGAGGCATACATCTAGTTGATCCTGTTAAGCAAGATTGAGGACTGGGTCCTTTGAAGCTTACACTGCTGCACAGATCATATCTGCTGAAATGTACACGAAAACCCACGGGGCAAAATTATTTAACTGCATGGGTGTTTGCAACAAGCAGCTACTACTATATAAGCAGAGAAAATCTTATCATCACTATGAACTTCACACCTTTTTACCTGTAGGAATTGACTTCATAAATTCTTGCATTTTATTTTTCCATGACATAAAGTATTCTCAAATCCACATAAAGGTCTGAATTCAGCCCTGATACAACTAGAGTGATTCAGTAGGAGTCGTGGAAAGATCTTAAGACAAACAGTTGCAAAGTTTTCAAACTGTTCCCACCTTCAATAGCTCAGCCTCATCAGAATACTTTAGTCCTTGGAACAGGACAAAGAAACCTCTGCCTAGAATTTCTTTTCTAGTAATTCCTTAGGTCAATTGTGGTCTAATTAGTGTCACTAAACATAAATATGTCATTTATACAAATTAACAACACATAATAGAACAGAAATATTGGAAAAAAAGATGAAGAGCAACAGCAACAACAAAAAAGCAACAAATGCAAATCAACCAAGAGCATTACTGTCAGAAAGCATGGAAGAGAATTATCTGTTGCTATTAAAAATTAAAATGGAAAATAAATGGCCTAGGTATAATTCAGGTCCCACACAACAGACATTTAACACTTGCATGATAGCCAGAGCCACCACTTAGGCGTAGGATAGATCCAGATGTTCCCAGACAATATGAGATGAAGTTGATGCTGATCAGTGGGAGAAGGGCGGGCAATAAATCATCCGCAGCCTCACAAATGGCAAAATGCTCAACATGGCCTCTGGCACTGAGGCCTGGATGGTTGATACTGTGAGAACTTTATCAGTTTAACCCTTTCTAAACTGACAATATCAAGGCTACTCTCCTCTCTCTATGTTAACACCTTACAAATCAAATCAGATTTGGGTTTTGAGTGGAGATTTCAGAGGATTTTATGTGTATTGTAATGCTGACACAAGGCTCGGGCTCATGCCCAGACCTACTGTTATTGATATTTGCTAACATGTTGGCTAATGCCATGAGGGATGCCAACTGGCTTGTCAGGATAGACAGATGACAGGGGGGCATTTGGTCAAGCTCATATTCCACTGCACCAGGCAGGATGAGCACAACTATTTTGTGGGCTCACAACTGAGCACGGTACCAAAGCCATCCCAGCTGTACTCAGTTACATGGGATTACCTTCCTGCCTGAATCACTGCCTAGAGGCCATGATTGTGAGGGAGGATGATCACAAACCTCACCAGCTTTTACTAGGGCTGTGATGTCCATGCCTTCACTAACATAAACACACATACTGAAACCAATGAAGAAGGGCTTCTCAAATGAGACATTTCACTCACTGCTGGGGAGAGGATGAACGAGCAAACTGTGAATGTCATGAGCTGGTCAGATCACTTAATGTGCTACTGGAGTCACTAGGAAGGAAGTAGCATTGACTAAGTAGAAGGTGGGTTGAGGACAAGGTGTACTACTGTAGTGTGCATTATACTGCTCTCAAGTTCATCAGTTACACATCAGAGTTCTTCAAAATATCAGCAAAATTGGCAAATGTATTTTGGTTTACATAATAAATTAGTTCAAGATAATTAAAAGTTGGTAAAAAATTAGGATAAGGACAATACTTGATTTATAAAATGCCTAAATTATTTCAGATACATTTTTAATCCAGCATAGAAAACAGAGAATATCTTTTTTTTAATGACCTAATTCTTGAATATATTCTGTCACTAATCCAAAGTTGTGTTTGGATAAATTGCTCTTTCTAAAGATTTCTAATTTCCTGGCTATTAAGTCAGAAAATAATTATTATTGTTACTGTTAACAATTACTGCTACTGTTTAATAATTATCATAATGCTCTGATTTAGGCAGAAGCACAGAATTGTCAATAAGGAAAATTTTCTGGAAGTGAAATTAGTTTTAGAAAAAAATATATTTGCCTGTGATCCAAGGAAATGGAAAGGGTGTGTATGCAACACTGATTAGGCTATAAAAAGACTCAACAATAACTAATTTGTATGCAATAACTTGCATTTATTTACAAGGTTACAAGGCCTGAAATGTTCTTAGTGTTACAGACTAGATACTTGAGAGTGAACATAAGGCTGTCTGGATCACAGCATCTTCTTAGTAACTTATGATTAAATCATGCTACAGATAGCAAATACAGCTTTTATTACTAGGAAATTATTTCATCTAGCACATAAAACTGCTGGAAGAGTCCTTTCTTAATTACAAATTTTACTGAGTTCTTTGGTACTATCATGCAAATGTTTCCTTAGAAGAACAAGCATTTACAAACTATACTAGAAAAAAAGTCACGGGTTTATGAGTTGTGAAAAATGGTTTAAAGTAGTTTTCAGAAATGTGTTCTAGGTGTAAGGTAGGGAAAAGGAGTAAAAGATCACAGACTCGGGTATGTCAGATGGCTACCACTTGCTTTAGTGCAAAACAATCTTGTGGTTGAAAATTGAACTGGGCTACATCAGGGCCGTGCTCCCTAAAAGTTGATCTATTGGGTCTGGGGGTAAATCATGAAAAAACATCCTGCCTCAGTAGAAATGCTACCCTCCTTTAAAAGAAAATTATGAAATACTTTCCTGCTTTGGTTAAATACAAATACTAAATAAATTTAGAGCAGATCAGAATGGGACAAAATATCTACACTAAAGCACTTACAGTTTTCATAGCAGAGATGAACTTAGGCAAGTTTCACTTTCTCAGTTACACAGCTGAAGTTACTATCTCAATAAGGATTAACCTGTTCTCAACTGGTAGAAGTTCATTAAAGAAATAAAAAAAAACCAACAAAACAACAGCAACAAAAAAAAATGAACACAAAACCCCCACCTTCTCGACATCCTGTAATATTTTGGGGAACAAATGAGAAGTGTAACACAGGTAGGTCCCACAGTGTCTTGATACACTGGAGCAACTTTAGAAAGGAGGAAGGTGCCCATTTCATTATAGCTTGATTTGTTGCCGTTGCCATCTAGTGTTTCACAGAGGGCTGTTGGGAACAATACTGACTTCTGCCCGTTTTTTTCATCTCCCTTTTTATCTAGTTCTATCATACTTTGATTTTCTCAGATCTGTAGAAATGATCCTTCTGTCCACACCTTTTTTTGACAACACCTTCCCTGAGCTTCCCTATGAATAAAAATAAGCCCAGTTGACATTGAGCCATCATTTGCATGAGCTAGTTTTGCCAAATGCTGGAGAATTTGCTTGGGATGTGTTCCAACACATGAGGAGCTGAGAGAAATCATCTCAAGGTCAGCACAAAGAAGGAGGGTGTAAGTGAGAGAGGTGTAACCAGACTCATCAGCAGCATGTCTCATACTGTAGCAGAAGAGCAAAACCCTGCCCCTAGCACCACTCTGTTGTATAACTCACAACCTGGGTGGCCAGTACAGCAATACACACTTGTTCGCATGACTGACTCATGTCCTCACGCCTGCTGCTGCTGACATGGTCTCTGCCTTTGCAGATCTGGCTGTAGCTGCAGGTTGCAGGTTTGGGTATTTTGTGCAGTCAGTGCCTGTCATCATGAGAAGGCATCCTGGAAAGTTTCCCTGGGTGGTTTATTAGAGCTGACAGGCTGGTCACAGATGTGCTGCCACTTCTGCTGCTCAGGAGTTCTTTACAAGACTGTTCCTATCGTGTGCTCTTGTCGAGAAGGTTTTTGCAAGTGTCCTGTGCAATGCTGAGTGATAAAGTGAGATGTTTCTACTCCATTTGAAGACCCCTATGACAACAGGATCCCATTGACCATGTTATGTCTGGGAGCACAAAAGCAGCTGTCATTCATAGATCTCTCTTCTCTAAAAGTTACTCTGTGCAGTAACGTGCTGAGGAAGGAATGAGTGTTATGGTAAATGTGCTTTATTTCTTGTCTTTTTTCATCTGTGTGTCGAGCACTGCACCCTGGCACGGTGGTAACTTGAAAGCACAATTATATTCCCTCATTACATTTCAGAGAAAATTAGGAGCATACAGACAATTACCTTTAGCTACAACCCAGCAACAGTACATCTACTACCTTACTTTGGAAGTGCAAGTACTATTACTGGCCTAGACATGCTGCAGTCAGGTACCCAACATCTTCCAGTCTCTGCCTTCTAGCTCTGGGTTAGCTCTACTTACATGGTTTGCTGCATCTGTAAGTAAAATCCACCAAAAATCATTACAAGAGAAAAAATCACCACCTAGCTTTTGGTGTCATAGGAACAGATTGGCTTCTTTTTAGGTTGTTTCAATAGCTTGCTATTCATGATGTACCTCTAGGCTGGTGAAATGTTTTCAGTCATACTTGCTTTAGTGTGTAAGGAGCATTTCTGACTGCTTCTTTGCCCTGGTAAACCCTGGGACCAGGACTCCCAAATAAATTGTCTTATCTAGTACACCAGAACTAGAGCTCTAGAGCCAGAGCTGACCCTCATGAAAGATGAAGAGTATGTCCAATTACGATCCAAGCAGTAAATGTGGTCAAAAAGGAGTGAATGGAGGTGTAAAAATAGTTTCAATTTCCACAAAGCACTCCAGATCCCACTTAATACCATGTTCTGGTGTTTTAAAAAACATCGCTTTGGGATTCGGGTTTTTACCTTTTTTTTAATCTGGTATTTTTCAGATTAGCAACGTACACAACAATTTGATTCTTTGATTTATTTCATAGTGGAGCTGGTGGCAGAAAGGCAGCAGTGCTGTGATATAATGGGACTCCTCAAGCAAAGAATAGGGTGATTTTAAGAAATGGATGAGGTTTCCAATGCCCAACTTCATTTTTACCAATTACTTCCATACCATTCTCATTCAGACAACTCTTGTGAACTGTAGCCTTTATAATGGTATTTTGAATAGCAAAATGGATTTCAGGAGCAATTTGCAGGAGCACAAGTGAGTCGAAAGAAAGTGGCAGCTGTGGAATTTTCTGTAAGCACATCATTAAGTGACTTGATGATAGTGAGCAAAGTTAGAAGAGGAATACCCCTCATTGAGATTTCTTTCTTTGTCCAAGTAATTAATATATCATTGGCCTCAAAAAAGGGTTAGACAACCTTGTCTCTTACTCAGGGCAACCTCGCTAATAGTTATCTTGCCTTGGAAAAAGCTAACACTATATATCTCTAGCACTTTTCACCACAAAATACATAGTTGGCAGTCCTTATATTGCAGCCAATAGGAAGAGGAAAACCCTCATGCTCCTTTGAAGGGCAAATGTTTTGGCTAGGATGTAGCAGTTAATTAGTATTTTTCTTGTTCACAGTACTGCAGTGTCCCAACCAAGGTCAGGGCTGCATTGTGCCAGGCATTATATAGATTCCTGGAAGGAGCAAATTTGCTGCTCAAAGCTCAAAATAAAGGAATGATGAAAGTTAGCGGGCAGAATGGGAGCGCATTCAAATAAAATGCAAAAGATAGCACTTGTCATGTGAGTTTTACCCTAGGGTTCTGCCCATCTTGCCATACTGCTTCATTGAACACAAAATTCAGTGATTTTAGGTTATCTCCTAAAGAGGAGAGGTGCAGTGGCAACTTAATTATCCTCCTGAAAGTGGCTGATAGTTGTAGCCAGATATTAGGTGGCATTTACAAGCAGAAAAGCATTTGCTAAGCTGAATACAGTATCTTTTATTCACAGCAGAACAATGTGAGTTGCCTATGTAGGAATTGCATGTTTTTCTCAGACTGAACACTCTTCTGCTGAAACCCCGGCCTGAATCAAAATGAGTTTTGCAAGCAATATTGAAATGGAGATTCTTATATAATGTATATCTGTGGGAATCTGGGTATACACGGGTAATGAATGTAATACAATTTTAATGAGAATTTCATTTTATGACTCAGGATACAAGAAGACATAACTTCTGCTAATATAATTGCCTTTGATTAATCTGTGGGAGTTATTCATTTCAGACAAAAGTTTGTCTTTTTTGAATGTCCAGACTAATGAAATTACTCGTATTAGTTTGAGGGTAGATGATGACACAGATATAATAGGCACTGAAACAGAGATATATTGGACAGCTTACTGGAAATTGAAATTACAGCCGATGAATATTGCACATTGACCCACAAGCACAGTGGTCACGTATTCAACAAGAGTTCTTTTATCTATCTCCCCTCTGTTACCACTCTTAACATACAGGCAGCACAATCTCCTCTAAGCTATCACCAAACAACTCTCCGAAACACAAAGCAGGAATAAGAAGGAAGGAATATTAAAAAAAAAAAAAAAAAAAGTATTCCACCCAGGCGTATTAACATTATAATTTATCTTCTGTGTTCTGATAGTGGCCAAGGGAGTGAAAGAAAATTGGGCTCCATTATGCGAGGAGTTGTTCAGACTCTCAAGAAAATAAAGTCTGAGTTCAGAAGAATTCAAAATCTTATTTCCAGCAAACCAAAGAAATGAATATAAGAAACAGTAGCAGAGAATTCAAAGAGGTCTGAGAGAGACAGTATTAAGGAAGGATATGGTGATGGATTGTACAACTGTTTAATCTCTTTGCTTCCAATCTGCTCTGTTTTACTACACGTTCTGTTCTGCTGAAAATGGGTGCAGGAAGGAAAGCTACTCGCCTGCCTTAACGGACAGATATTCCCTGCATGATGTAGTTACACTGGATTCAGAGGAATGTGTGTCCCTCCCTCCTGGGAAGGAACCTGAGGGAAGCAGCTGGAATGCAGAGCAGGAGCAGGGCAGCGGCAAACCTGTAGCAAGGAAAGAGAATTATAAACTTCTAGAGAACAAGTAAAAAGAGGCTTTTCAATGGACCAAATGCATCCTACTCATAGGGTGTTTGTTACAGCCCAAAAAGGTTTACTGAAAAATCACTGGACTGAGCCCAACACTGTAAGAAAGAACAGACCTGAAAAGATCCTTTGAGGACGGGGAGAATCTGATTGAAAACCCTTTTACTTCCACGGTATTTTACCCAACAGATCTTTGATCATTTTAAAAGTTCCCTTTCAAAGCTACTTGGGTTTCTTTTTGTGTTTTCATAAGCACTTCCGTGATGGTAGAGAGCCTGTTTGGTGTTGGTGGTGTGCTCTTAGTCCATCTCAGAGCTCTGACTTACTTCAGGTCCCATCATACCTATGCACACACCTAAATCAGCTACAAAGCAAAAGTTAGGGGTGACAAATAACGAGATACAGAATTTCAGAATGTTTGTACCATGTTCCCACACAAGGCATGGAAAAATCCAATTAATTTGATAGGTATCATATGCAGAGGAGCAAAGTATCTGGTTTCAGGATGAAAGCCCAAATGAACATGTTGCTAAACGAATATGCTTCCGAAATAAGCTAAATTCAGAAGTCCTCACTTATACAAAGCTTGCACAAAATTTTAACAAGTTTTCCTGTATAGGGCTGGAAGAAAATCAAATACAATTTTATTGGATTTAGCAGTGGATGAATATTTCTCATTCTGTCACAATATGATTATTTACTCACAAAGAGGTACTAAAATAAAATATTATGAAAGATAAATGCTTATATCTAAATAGCAAATACTTTCCCTATGTGTTCTTACTTTGAGGCACAAACATTACAAATGTGTCTTTCCTTTTAAGACTATTTTTCCTCCAACATTTTTGCCATTATCTTGCCATATTTATCACCGCTAGCAAAATCCATCACCGGTTGCATCTGTATTCCTCGATGTCCTACTTGCAATATATTAGGCAAAGACAATATATGAGAGTCAGGCACTTACTTCTTTTCTGTATTTCATACTGGAAGCCTTTTTTTGAGGTCTACTACCAAAACCAGCAAGACATATTTTTCTGATAGTTTCTCCTTGTAGTTATACTTATTCTGAAGTTATCTAACTGTTAAGTACTTATGTGGGTGTTTATAAGTCAACTAATTTATAAGTGGATTTCTTCTTACAGTTGCTGGGAAGGGAGCCAAAAGAGAATTCATCAACTGAGTTGATGAATGCTATATGCCTTACTCACCTCTCCTGGGTTCAGGCTAATTATCACAAGCAGCTGCTGGCCCAAGCAGTTAGGAGGGGCTACAACTGGGAGGGGCCACAGCCAGGATAAACAACTGAACCAGCCAATGGGATATTGGATACCATACTGAGTTGTGCCTCTATATAATGGGAAGACTGGCCTAGGGTAGGGGGACCTTTTTTCAATTTTTTTTTTGGTGTGGCTGGAGCAGGGAAAGCTGGAATCTTGGGCACAGGTAAAGCCTTCTATAATTTCATTAGCACTATTATTAATGCTGTTGTTTTCTTCTCTCTTTGTGTTGTTTATTAAACTGTCCTTATCTCAACCCATAGGGTCTCACCTATTTTCCTTTCTCTTTCCCGTCCCTCAGGAATTGGGGCAAAGTGGTGGATGAGTGGCTTTGTGGTGTTTAGTTGCCAGCAGGGATTAAACCACAACATCACCTTAAATATTAGAGCTGAACTTTGGAAGGAGCCATCTCTTTGATTCCCAAGGCATTACTTGAGCTCAAAAGTACCTGGAGGCTTGCATACAGACAGGGCAACAACTACACTCAGGCTCCTCTGATCTTGGCTTAAATTCCAGATGATTTTGCAGAGTTCTTGTGTGTTCTTTTAGGATATCATTTAATGAGCATAGGCCTTAGCAGCTCTGTACAAAATGGGAACTACTCCCCAACTTCTGCACCAGTCCTTCAAGTTTGCCTCAGCAGACAATATGCTCTTCAGAGCAGGAACATCCCCTCCCTGAATGAGATCATGTATCTTAGTGGGGTTCTGCCCATGACTCTACAGGTTGTTATAACACAAACAAAAGCCAAATGAAAGCAGAGAGTATCAGTTAGATTTGTACTGTACTGTTACAAACTTCTTATAGGCATCTACCTTAAAAGATTAAAATAACTATCCTACTTGAAAAAAATGCAAAGTTCCTTCACTTCTACAATTTCCTTGACACACTTCTTCCTGACTTTTAATTATGGGTCTTGGTAAGTTCATAAGCATTAAAGAAGTTTAATTTCTGTACTTAGGCAATTCTATTAAAAGAGATTCGCATGTACCCCATAAATCTGTGATAAAGGCAATGGTGCATTTTCCTTGTCCGCCTAGAAATAAGCATTGTATAGAACGATCCTCCTCTGTTTTCCAAATTGCAGTGCAATAATTGGCCTGTAGATCCTAGTCACGACTGAGTTTCTCTATCTCCTACATTGTTTTCTTCTCTTTTTCATTTCTATATCTACCTCTCCTTTTTAAGTTAAGAGCTGAAGATTTATTCAGCAGCACAAACCAACAATTTCTCTTCCCCGTATAACTTTGGCATTTGAACACACTACTAAAGATGCTGAAAAGTGTGTGCATTAAAGGCTGTATGTACAGAAAGTCAAATCTTAAATCTACTTTGCAGTATTTGTGTCTACTCTTCCACCTCATCAGACAAGAGAATGCAACATTTGATTCCTGAAAATAAATGATGAAAGTCTGACAAGTGGCCTTGGTTGCAAACCATATAGTTTTTTAAATGGTGAAAGGTATAAGAAGATATACCTTTAAGAGATCACACTGATAAGGGTGGCCCAAAGGCTAACGAAAGATGATCCCTAATTATAAAAAAGCACTACTCTGTGTAAGTAATCTTAATGAGCAATGAAATTAGACAGTGAAGCTCAAAAGACAATTATGATATATATGCAGAAATCTCATTACTCAAATGATATGGAACATTCAACATAGAAACAGATCTGAAACTAAAGGAATAATCATTTATCTTTAAGTTTTCCTTCAAGTTAAAACTTTATCGTATACTGATTTTTTGAAGACATCCTGAAATTCATAATTGGCACCATACCACCAAATGTGTAATACCACTTGTGATAAAAGGTATATAATTTTGTGTCCCACAGTGTCTCTCTGTATCATAAAATTAGCCAAGGATTATGTATTTCAAAGCAAAGGACCGAGCTCCATCACATCGAAGCCATCTGCTGAACAAATCAGACAGAAACTGCCACAATCACCAAACCACTAGATGCTGCCAGCTTTCCCGAAAAGGAAACACAACATGTCACAGTAGTCTGACATTCCCTGTTGTCAAAGAATGTGTCTCACATACTGATCCAGCAAGTATCTGAGCAGCTTTAAGCACAGGAATGGTTCAGACTGATTTTGTCAACTGGATTGAAATAGAAGAAAAGGCAAAAGATCAAAGTGTTCCAGCTCCAGATTGTGGAGCTACTATTCTCAGAAGAGGTCATTTGTTTTGCATGCCCTGGTTCAAACAAAGGTCTCAAAGACAAGTCTAAAATAAGTGAAAAATTTATCACCTTCAAAAAAAAAAAAAAAGAAGGAAAAAAAAAAGGCAATTAAAAGTATTCTGTCAAAGCAGTCATGAAAAAAGAATCTGAAATCAAAGCACTACACAGAAAAGAGATTGCCTGGCTTCATTATGACAGGTTTACAGTATTGATTCTTTCCGTTTTGTCTATGCTATGGACTATAAATGGCCAAAACCTGGACGTAAAGCTGATCTGTGTTCATCCACACCTTTTAATGGCATAGTATTCCTGTGCCAGCCAGTACTTTTTTCCAACTTGTTTTGGCAATAGCTTCGGCCAGGGGCTATTTCTGTTGCTCAGTATAAATAAAGTCACTCTGTTTGAGAGGGGACAAAGGGAAGATACTTTATCCAGACAGGTATGAGCTGTGCCATGCTATCTGTCCTCCCAGCGAAAGAGAAAAGCAGGTGCTTGCTTTATCAGTAGATATGCAGCCTTTCTGTCCATAATGAGAGGAATTACACACATGGTTCTATACCATAGTTAAGTGGTACCCACATCCCTGAGACCATGTAGGTGAATCTTAAAGGCATTGATGGAAGCTATAATGCATAGAAGGACAGTATCGCTGACTTAAGGAACCAATTTGCTCAGTATTGTGGGTATTCAAGTCAAGGAAAAGACAGAGCCCTTACATTTCAAAACAAAAATATTCTTTGTTTACAAATCAATAAAGAGCTAGGAAATTTCCCTTTCATTTTCTATGCACTGCTCCAGTGGCATTGCTATATATACTCTGGAAAACAGTGGCAAAGTGATTGAGCACTCAAAAATGGCTTCTCTAGAACAAATGGCTTTCATCTGCAGCTTAGAAGTTGCCTATCTCATGCCTAATCTAGTGCTGGAATAAGTCTTCTATCTTGCAAGCAACTGATGGTGAGCTTCCCATATCCTAACTTAACAAGTAATAGTGTCTTTTTCTTCTTTTTGCCCTTCCATACATCCCTGGCAGGGGGGGAGGGGGAAGGGAAATAAAATAAAGGAAATAAAATTTCAAAAATCTGTAGAGAAGCACCATTAAGGGACACTGAGCAAAGGGATGCACAATCCTCCAAGCCAAGGGACTACTGAATTTCACGAACATCTCTGTAGCTCTCAAGGGGCCTGTCTTGCACTCCTAGAGTGCCTTGACATCACACAATACATCTGCTTTTTTTTTCTTTCGTACGTCAAGTTTTCTCTTCTGCAGTTGTTCCTCTCATCATGTCAGTGAAGTAAAAACATGGAGCTGTTGCCATGTGCTGTTTGCTGCCAGAATTCTCTTCTCACTCCGTGCATTAAACTCTAGCCACACCTGTGTCTCCTTTTCGACTCTAAGTTCTTTGGGGCAAGGACCTTCTACCACTGTTTGTTTGTAGAGTGCTTAATACAAGGAAACTGTATCGTTCATTGCTGTTAGGCATGACTATAATAAACATAATAATAACCTTTTTAGCAGTCCACCAATTACCAGGCATCAGAGTAAAACCCTGCAGGAAATGGGAGAGATGCCTGCCCTCAGATACTTTCTGTGCCGTTCTTAGCACAAATTAAGGCCAAAAAGAAAATTGTTCATAATGAGCTCTAGATGAAAGTCTTCGCAGGGAGGGAAAAACTATACCAGAAACTGGGGGGAGGATTCCTTCTGGCCTCATCTTTACTAAAGGCAAAAGGTCTTGGCCTAATTGCAATTTTATCTTTTAGAATTTGACAGTTATTGCGGCACAAGAGCAGTCTAAATAGGCTATTGTTAGTAGTGCGCTCTTTCCCCCTTTGCCCAATTTGTTTGAAATAGAGTTGTCTTTTTTTCCCCTGTTTTCTCATTTTCTCCCTCTCTTCAAACTCTTGCAGTGTTCTTTTTTTCCTTCCTACATGCTCTACTTCTTCCTCACTTCAGTCTCTCACTCTGCACCCCAAAATCATCACTCACACCCCCACACAACAGGCAGCCGTCCTCCCCTCCACATTTTCTCACAAAAGCCCATGTACGCCTGCTCTGTGGATGGTTTTTCCAGGTGGTGATTAATGAGAGCTCTAGCTGGAGCTAAAAGCAGTGATGAGTGTCTATATAATAACAAACATTAGCGCGGGTGGGGGAGGCAGGAGCGTGCATATCTGTTCCCCAAGTTACCAAAACACTTACTAGGTCATAGCAAGTGATTAAAAATATGGAGTTCCTGGGCCTCATTTCAGCCAGAGCTGTCTAAAGGTCCTGTTTACTTCTGAGGTACAGGAAAAACTGCAGGAGAAGATCCAGGCCCATATTACATTAGTAGGAGAGGATCTGCATCTCCCCAGCTTGGTTGTCATGTTAACTCTGCACCATCAAAGGGATTTTCTTACTGTTCAAATGCCACAAAAGAAAAACAGGAAAGGTCTCTGCTTCCAATGATGTTGTGGTTTAATCGCAGCCGGCAACTAAACCCCACACAGCCACTCGCTCACTCCCCCCTGGTGGGGTTGGGGAGTGAATCAGAAGGGTAAAAGTGAGACAACTTGTAAGTTGGGATAAGAATGGTTTAATAAATAAAGCAAAAGCCACACACACAAGCAAAGCAGAACAAGGAATTCACTCACCACTTCCCATCAGCACACAACTGTTCAGTCACCTCCAGGAAAGCCGGGCTCCATTACACATGATGGTAACTTGGGAAGACAAACATCGTAACTCCGAATGTCCACCCCTTCCTTCTTTCCCCAGCTTTATAAACTGAGCATGGTGTCATAAGGTATTGAATATCCCTTTAGTCAATTAGGATTAGTTGTCCCAACTGTGTCCCCTGCCCACCTTCTTGTGTGCCTGCAGCCTACTCGCTGGTGGGGTGGGATTAGGAGCAGAAAAGGCCTTGACTGTGTAAGCCACTACTCAGCCGTAACTAAAACATCTCTGTGTTATCAACACTGTTTTCAGCACAAATCCAAAGCATAGCCCCTACAAGCTACCATGAAGAAAATTAACCCTACCCCAGCCAAAACCAGCACGGATGGTAACAGTGTAAGTGGGACATTCCTCTCCATAAAATGCCGCATGGGGCTGTGTCCCAGGGATGCTGCAGGAGCCACGAGCCAGCTCGACCTGCCACAAACACCCTCCTGCCAGTCTCCCCGAGTGATCTCATTCACTGCATATGCTTCTGTCTCAGGCAGAAACTGCTTAGATCATGATGTGCTTTGAGGAAAACTGAGAGGAAAACTGAGAAGTGTGCAAACAGAACAAGTGACATTTAATCTCTACTTCTGCACTTTTAGCTGAGAAGTTTGACAATATACTGTGACTGGATAATGATTCAGAGAGAACTATCAGAGGGCCAAAGTGTAAAGACAGTTGTTAAAGGGAAAAAAAAAACCAAACCCACAAAACAACGAAACAATTTTTATCCAAACTAGGTATCCATTAGGGCTAATTTTATGCTGAGGTAGGAAGGAAAATTTTAGACTGTTGTGAAACAACTACAAAGGAACATCTGAGTTTCTGTATCATGAAGAAAAGTTTTCTTGTCATTGCATGACAATAATGATTTAAATTAAAAGTCATGATGGGAAGGCTATTTCTATATTAATTTTGTAAAATATTACATGACAAAATCACACAAAACCCAAAACAAGAGATATTTTAGACTCCAGCTCACATTTCGAAAGTATTTTAGATGTAGATGTTACATACATTTGTACCTGCTGTCAGAACCAGGACTAGACAGCACTAAGGCACTGAAGTGTATAGTACACAGTGCTTAATGAATGGCCAGACTCTGTCCTGCCTGATACTCCATCCAGCTTGTACACAAATGAAGATAGGACGTGACTTAAAGCACCATTGTTCTGGATTGCCTTAATGTGACTACATTAGATCATCTCACATGATTTCTAATCTTGTAATTTTTTTGGTCTGAATTTGTCACATGCGCTATTTGCCTCTGTTATTTTTGTGGTTTGGCCCCTTTTAGCCAACCCTTATGTCTCCTCCTTTTCTTCCCCCAGTTGCACTCACCAATGACTTTGGAACATGGATTTGAGACAAATGAGGAGTGAGCAGAGATCAGAATCTAACATGCTCATTAAAGAAACTTTCTGGCTGCTTTGCTCTTCAAGTAAATAGTGTATAACAAGTAGTCTGCTAAAAGACGAAAATCCGGGATAATAGAAGACCTTGCGCTGCTGTGAAAATAGTCAGCAAGATGATGAGTCATTGCTTTAGCCTCCTACCAAGGGACACATAATGTAGTCTTAGGCCTTCTGTCACAAAGCACGCATGCTCACAGCTCTACCCAGGCTGATCCTTAGGACACAGTTAAGAGCCAAATGACTTCCTTCTTGAGGAAGGGTGTGACTGGGTCACTGCAACCTGCCCTTTTTATCCCAAGTGCCGTATCATTTTTTGTCGCTCATGAATGTATCAGGATCCATTCTGACTGCATTTTGGTTTTCTGCTCCTAATAATCCCATTAGGAGATGACTGTAGAAGAAAACTTCCTGGGCGTTTGGAGATAAGACTCTCTCTCCTCTACGGATATGCCGGATGCTTCAGGTGTGAGAGTCTGGGATGGCTGTAGGATTACTCCACTTTCTGCTTGTGAGCTACCCCAGTGTCACACTGCTCCTTAGAGACAGTCCCTTGCTATGTCCCTGTCTTCAGTGTTCTAGCAGAGAGATACTGAGGGAGGAGAAGCCAGGAAGGGAGGTAAAAAGGCTAAGCACTACCCGAGAAAAGACTGCTGTAATCTCCCTGAAGGAAAACATGGCCTGGCTTGAGCCTAGAGGGAGAAGGAAAAAGGGAAGCCTGAGAACATAAGTGCATATCTGGAGAACTTTGCACGATCTCCTTTTCAAACACCACCTGCATTTTGTCAGCTATTAAAGATCCAAATGTATGTATTGAGAACTGAGTCACTACCTCAGTTAAAATGCTCTGTTCCGAATTATTTCACTGTGAAATTGTTCATCCAATTCAGGAGAAGAATTTCTATCCAAGTCTGAGAAGTATGGCCATGTCAAGAGCTATGATGGAAAAATACCCTGTCTCAGAATGTTTTTCTCTTGATAGCATTTGACATATTTTAGTGCCTAAAATAATATTTCTACCACTTTTATTTAGACACATCTCAATTTAAAATTTGTATCTGATGGAAAGATTCTTGTCTAGGTAGATATGTCCAAGGCTGAACTTCAGCCCAGCTAGAACAGTTAGTTTTTCCCCACCAAGTTATACGATCTTTTAAATGGAAATGTCATTTCCACCTTAATTATTGCAATGCAAGGAGAAGATGTTATAATATTCATGACAGCAAGTAAAAAATAACTAGATGTAATATATGGGAATATCTATTTTCTAAGATTATTATCTCTGTGGCAGAAGCTCTTGGCAACATCCAATTCTGGAATTTTTAACAGTGAATTTCAAAGAAAAATAATTGGGGAGGCAAAACCTTATTTAAGCAACTAGTTTGGGAAAATTCAATAAAAAATGACATTGTGTCTTAATATTTCTCAGAACTGAGCACTAAAACTCTGGAATTCTTTTCACTGTGGCTTGAACTCTAATTTTGTATATTCCTCCTTTTACTGCATAGAGACATGGCAGATAATGTTACTGAACATGTGTCAAATAGAAATAAAAACTTCATACTTATAGATTTTTCTTTGTATTTATAGGGTAAATATTTATTTTATAGTAATTCTCTATCCTTTGAACATCGCTGAATTTTTTCCTTATGTCTGGTATTTGGGTTTGTTTTTTTTGCTTCCAGCATTTCAAGCCGAATATTTCTAACCCCATCCTTTCTCTTTCCAGATTTTAACAGTGTTATTATACTTCCCCTCAGTCTTATATAGACAAAACAGTACCAGTTCACTGAGTCCCTCTTTATGGACCATTCTTTCCAGATCTTTGTCTAGTATGATTTCAAAATAGTTTTAGTCTTCTACCTCCTGAAAAGTCAGCCAGAAGCAGCTAAGAAAATTGCCCTTTAATGAAATTGCAAAGTGAAATTGCTCTAGAATAAGCTTAGAAGGCTTTAAGCTTTATGAGTGTTTTGGATTAAATTTATTTTTAATTTGAGCATTTTAAATAAATTATTAAAGAGAGAGTAGTGTAGGGAGAGGGAAAATGGAAGCTACATAGAAGTTCCACATTAATAGAGCCATCCTACCATAGTAAAAAAAATCTGTTCCTATTTTTTTGTGCAGCTTTATTAATCAGTTATTTGAATAAGCTATATCAGGAGCAGCATATTGAATCTTTTATTAAAAAGGTACCACAGAGAAGCACAATACAGTAAATGACATAGAAGATTCTCATAGATAAACAAATATTAAAATCCAATGCAGATGAAATATTATTTTCACATATGTATAGTCCAGGCTTCTTTATCTTCACTTCAGTATATAGGCATTCCAAACAGGGTTCAGTATGTTAGTTTTGACTGGACTATAGGATTAGTTTCCAGTTTACTGTTTCAGTTTTTCTAATTAGTAGATTTTCAGACTTTTTCAAATTCAAGAAACAGCTACGCTTTCCACTGGAGAAAACATAGATCCTTAAGAATGACTTTAAGCTTCTAAACTATAAGTTGACTTCTCTTAGTCACTTTTCATGAATGCAGTTTAGGAGTAGCCCATCAAACCATCAGATTTCTCAGATCACGGGTTTAAAACTGCCTGCAAACACAGTCCAATGAAAAAGCTCTTCAAATCTAGATAGTAGTTCATAAGTAGTTGAAACTGAGACATCAGCACTTATGAAAAAGCTTGGAATGTCTTTTTATTTTTTTTTTAAGGTGTTTTCAACCTGCCTGTTCTTACGTGCATCACCTAAAATATGACCTTACACAAGGAGACAAGAAAGTAAAATATCCTTCCTGTTATCCTGTTGGCTTTGTGCTTTTAACAATACTTCACCATGTGTTTGCACTGTGAGGGCATCTTGGGTCACCAATCTATCACCTAGTGTACTGAACAAAAAAAAAAAAAAAAGAAAAAAATGAAACTCTGCCCCAGATCTAGCACATATACAACACACCAGGTATGTGGTCTAGAAAGACAAAGCAGTGAAGAGGAGAGATGGCAGAATTTAATAATGGTGAGTAGTCACTGCCCTGTACTGTCTGCTGGTAATCTGATTTTCCCTCTTGTCTGTACAGATCTTCCAGCATTTCTAAAGAATAAGAAAACAGGATCATCAAAACCTGCAGAAGTTGTCTGCAGATTTTATTGAAGACCCCTTAAAGTCTAAAATACAGATACAAACAGAGCATAGGTCATAAATATGAAAGTAAAAGAGCATGTATACCTTTACCCATGATTCAGAGTGTTCTACGCCCATATGCACAGCATTGTTGCCCCAAAGCATGTACTTTGCAGAGAGAGCAACACAACAGATAAAGTTCTCACAGAAAGGAGATGCTTCAGTGGCCTCTGCCTCTGCAACCCTAATTTATCACAAAATACAGTTAAACTTGCACAGCTAGCTCTGTGTTATCACGTACTTTTCCTACATTTTACTGGTGAGTAGCACACAGACAAACTCTTTTGGTTGTGCCTATACCCCCTGGATTGGAATACCAGACCCGCATGTTTCTACTTGAAATGCTGACAAATTGAACCATTATGAACCACCCTCAGGAATTTCATTGCCCGAGTCTTGACAACTGCTGATGACATTCAAGCATTGACTCCAGCAAGAGGTGCTTAAATGATTTTAAATCTCTAGCTGTCCCTCTTTCTCACTTGAAACATAGATGGCCAGCTGAACTTGAGTGCAGAGATAATCAATAGGAATCAAGCGGAAGGGAGAAGGCCATGGCAGAGTGGATGGATAATTCAAAAGAGGCGATGTCAATACGCTTATCTTTTCCTCACACCGCAAAAAAGACCAATCTGTCTCATAGACATCAGAGTATTTTCCATCATGAATCAGTGTCTCTTACAGTGTGGCTCTTCACCTTTGTGCTTGCTGGATGGGGTTTGCAGTCATGCTTGTTTAGCCTTTGGAAGTAAGAAGGCACGTAAGTGCTTTGTAACACTCGGCATTTCCTGAAAATATTCAGATGGGATTTCAACACTCTTACTGCAAATAGAAATATCCAAAACTGTGGACAGTTTTGAAGAGTGTGAACTGCATAAAAACTCCAAATGAACTAGTCTTGCTCTTTAGTTGTCAAAGTGACATATTTCTCAAGTGTAAATTTTATCCTTTTATGTCTAGGTGTTTATTTCTACCCTTCCAGATCGCTTTCATACTGTACAATGAAATTAATCTGTGAGAAATATTAACATGAAGCCTTTCTTCCACATTCAGGTATGACTTGCATTGAAGATGAGACATGCTTGACATATGTCCAGAGGCAAGAAACAGTACCCTCCAGTGGTTTCTGCAGACCGAATTTATTTCCACACCAAAGGCATTAGCCAAAGCAGCTCACCTGTACACCAAGATGTACAAAAAAGACGTAGAACAGAATAGAAAATGAGGAGGTTTGCCATGTTCAGGATGACAGATCCTCTTTTCTCATCTGCTGCTTGTCCAGACAGAGTATTTTGATTGCCAATTCATTCCTATTTCTGTGAGAGCAGACTACAGACACTCTGAGTCTCTCAGGTGCTGCTGAGATGTGAGTTATCCTTACACTTCTCCCTTCCATGGCCACCAGAACTCTAAATTCCAGCAGACAGAGATGAATCCACTTAAATAGGACCCCAATTCCAACCTGAATATATCTACATATTAGTGATGGGTTTTATTTTCTAGTACCACAGTGGAATGGAGATGAGAAGCCTTCCTTAACTTCTCCTACATTTGAATATATTTAGACTAAATGTGCCTGACTCTATTTTCTGTTTTGTCTTGGAGCTCAGATATGCATTATCAACCATTTATTTTTGTGGATGGAAAACAGAGGACAGACGAAAGTCAGAGGAATGACCTACAAAAGAAAGGGTCATACAGCCCCCAAAGCCACGTTCTTAGTGCTGGTTGATAGGATACAAAGTTGTTGGAGGCACAGGGGGAAGAATGGTGTCAACAGGGCTTCCAGGCTTGCCCCAGCATGATTATCTAGCAGTTTTTAATCATGCTGTGGACATCCTACCATAACGGGCTGCACAAGTAGTGAAGTTCAAAAAACTGCCAATTTAAATATAGAGTATATTTCTTCCTATCCTCATAAGGTCTTGTTCTTCTTGCTCTTCAGTGACCTCCTCCTTCAGAAACATAATAACCTTCTCTTCTTTGCTAATCTCTCCTGTCCGATTCTTTTACTGCCTGACAGAAAATTCTACAAAGTATCCAAATTACTCTCCCTCTCCTTACTCTCTTCGTGTAGGGCAAAAGTTTAGAACTTATTTTTATTATTCCTTCCTGAATCAAGGGGACTTTAGAAAAATACCCAATCCCTTCTACTTAATCATGCTGGCACGCTTTCCCAGTTGAAAATCAACAAATAGTTTCTTTCTGGGCACCCTGCACTCCACCCAGAGCTCAATTTGTGCCTTGGGATGTAGAGCCATTCCACCAGTGAGAGATGAGGCAATGGCAGTGTCTCTGTGAGGGAACAGCATATGTGCCTTTAACACTGCGAGATCCAAGCTTGATTTTGCCCTTTCATATTTTTAAGAGTGAGGATAATATGAAAGTATAAGAACAGCTATATTGGGTTAGACCAAAGGTCTGTCTGGTCCAATATTCTCTATCCAACAGTGGCCAAGAGACACAGGGACATATAGGGACAGTATATCTTGATGTTCCCCAGGACACCCTTACAATCTTTAGCTCTTTGCAGTCCCACACTGCCTGAGCCAGCATCCCTACATTTCCTAGTCCTTGATATTTTTTTCTTCTGTTCATTTGTTCAACTGCTTGCTGTAGCAATATTAACTTCTAGCATCCAGACTACAGTGATGAGCTTCCATGCTATGGGAATAAACAACTTACTTTTTTTCCTTTCTTTCTTTCTTTCATCTGCTCGTTTCATTCGGTGCCTCCTACAGCACACAATGGAAAAAACAGTGAACAGTCATTCCCTGCTCATCTTCTCCTGTCATTCATAGTTTTATAGACCTTTATCATACTTCCTTTAACTCATCTGCCTTTCAGCCTGAAAAGCTGCCACAGGATCCTTTGAATAAGCAACATAAGTGTTATCACTACACGGCCAACACTAACAGGCTTTGCAGAGAAATGCGGTGCCATCTCAAACAGGGAGGCAACGCTTCAGCCCGGGGCCATCGTGTGCCCAGCCAGTCAGAAAGCAGGCAGAGGCTGTGGGAGCAGGTAGCACAGCCTAACTGCTAAATCCAGGCTAGCATTTCTATTTTGGTTTTGGGTACATTAGAAGATGGAGCCAAGATGGTCTTACTGTGAATTTGTGGTGCAGCAGGTGTCTCTAGACAAACTCTGCTGTAATCCCATGGATGTCATGGTTCCCTAGTGGCTGGAAGCCACTAGATTCATTCGTGGAGCCCACTGCCACTATATGACGCTATAGTCGATGTATGTATGTCAATGTATGTAATGGAGGTCCTGGGGGCTGAGGAAGCTTCCCTCCAGCTGGCAGGTTGTCCCTGAAGGGCTGGAGCCCAGGGAAGGGCCGGTGCTGGAGCCAGGAGACAATGGGTGAGGAGAGAGAAGCAGCCACAAGGGGCTGGGATGGAGTCACTGCAACCCCCATCCCTATCCTCTGGAACCCTCAAGGGAGAGGAATCGGGAGTGAAGGGGTGAAGCTGGGCATGAGAAAAAGGAGAGGAAAGATGTTGTTTTATTTTTTCTTTCTGTCAAATCTATTTTGCCCATGACAGTTATGGGTGAGTGATTTCTTTGTGTGTATCTTGAACCATGAGCTTTCTCATCCTATTTTCTCTCCCTGTGCTGATGAGGAAGGGCAGTGAGGAAGCTCTTAGCCAACATCAACTACGACAGAGGGTCAGGACCGGGCCTGGTGAGGGGAGATCAAGTCAGACATAGCCCAAGCTGGCTGGGTGGGATCATGGGGCACAGGCTGACAGCATTGGGCTGAACTAAAATGAGGCCTTTGCATCTACGGGCAGGGATGTGAGAGGCACCGGGTGAGGCAGGTCAGGGCCAGCATGTCTTGTGAATGCCCTCTGGATCAGGACACACATCTTTCAATTTAGCTTCACTTGGCAGGAACTCAACTCATGCCTTCTGAGACCTCTGCACAATGCAAACCAAAAGGCACTAAGTGGAAAGAATGAGGAGGGTTGCTTTAAGAGCCTGCTCTCAATAGAAACATGCTCATGCTTGCGCTCCAAGCTGTTTGGATATGAGCTCATCCATCCATCCATCCATCCATCCATCCATCCATCCATCCATGGCCACAGCACAGTTGGTCTGACCAGAGCTGTGCAGTTTCCCACTGCCTCTTTAGTCAAGGCTTGGTCTGTTGAGCATCATCACACTCCAGAGGTGTTCAAATCTATTTAAAACACTGAAGCCTGTTCCCTTAATCTTACCTTCCATAACAAAAGTGCAACAACACATTTCTTCAAAATAAATAAAACAAGCCAGCAACAGCAACAACAAAATCATCAAATAGCAGAACTAAATGAAAACAAATCAAAACAAAACAAGCATCTAGCACAAAGCAAAGCATTCCACCAAAGGCCACCCTGAGAAGCATGATAAGCAAACAAAGAGAAGATGAAAGATATTACTTATGTTTCTTAGTGCACTTTTGGGAGACATTTATGCAATGGAGGGAACGGTCTGGATGCTGTGGCTAATACACCTGCTCTTAGCAGAGGAAAATAATAACCCCTTCTGATGTATAGTGAAGGGACATGAGCTGACAAACACGAGCACAATTCACGATCCTTGTAGTAGAGGAGAATGACAAATGGTTGATAATATATTTCCACATTGCTTTTGACAGGTGGCTTGTGGAAGGAGAGATCAATCCCAGCTTGTGAAATGTGGAAAGATCTCAGCACAAGGTAAGAAGGCAGCAGCTTACATGTGAATAATACCCTACAGTGCTTGAGATCTTCTAAGCAGCAGCTATGTTTCCCTTTGGGCATTTTATACAGTAAACGCTCTATTTTCCAAGGCATTCAACATCCTCTGCTTTTCCCTGATGCTCCTGTGTGTTCAGGGTATTGAATATCATACCAGAACGGACCTTCAGTAGGCCATACATTTTTTAGCAGGGATTTTCAATAATTCACAGGATCATACCCTAAATATGCACGATATTAGGTAAGAAATTTTCCAGTCTCTTTACCATGCAATTTCAAATGCAAAGAGCCTCTGGTTTCCATGTAGTAGCAGCATTTCAGTCTCCCAGCCACATAAAATGCCTGGTTAATTGGGCTGGTAAAGGAAAAGGGGAATTTTGTGTTTGATAAATTAATCAGTGAGCACCGCTGTACATTTCTCACTAAAATCCTTAATTAGACATAAAATGCCAAAGAACAGGATTCTTTCTTTATTTTTAGCCAGGAGTTTAGTTTTTAATTGAAGGGGTGACTTTTTATCCTCCATTAGCGAGCAGAGAAAAAAGCCTTTCAAACAGAAGCGGCACCCCAGATGTTGCTTAGTGTCTGAGAGGTTCAGCACTGCACTTCCACGAAACCCAGGAGCCTATTGATACTTCGTATAAACACACTAAAAGGATCAAATTGACATTCACACAAACCAGAGTCCACGAAATCACAAAAGCTTTTAATCCAAGCTTCTGTGTAAAAGGATAGCTTCTAATTAGCAGTCTAGACTAATCATCAATGCTTAGCTTATAAAAATGAAGCTATCAATAAAGAAAGCAAGATCTGAAATGTTGGTAGAGGCTAGGCATAAGCTGAAAGATCATTCGGTCTTTCACTGTCCATTTCTTTCTTGTTCAGTTTTTCAGTGTTTCCAGAGCCTTCATAACCACTGAAGACAAAATCTCTGAGGCTTGGTTGGTTACAGGTTTCACACACACAAAAAAGGCAACCAGGGCAAGAACCAGGGCAAACGAGGATATCCTGTAAGAATTCTCTATAGGTCTTTCCTCCTGCCTTGTACTTCTCAGATGAAGCTAACACTTAGCTGGACCCTTAGGCAATGTTATAGTGCACCTGCAAGTCAAGGTGAAATGCCACTTATATTCTTTCATTAACCCTTCCAGGCCTGTCATTAAATATGGCAGGCTTAGCATTTTTCACTTAAGATGAAAAAACACCACTAATCCCAGAAGGCAGAAATTTTTCGATGCCTAAATTGATGAACAAGACAAGGTCAGCAATTTTCAGTTTATTGACAGAACTCTATTTACCTTTAGAAGTATTGAAATGGTATTTCAGATGCCCTGGAGCAGAACCCTGTCCAAAACGAAAAGGGAGAAGTTTATGAGAACCATTGCCATCATACTACCTAAAGAATTGTGAGTGGTTTTTGTTTAACTTGCTAAAGCAGGAGATACTTTGTGATTAAAAAATATTTTGAGAAGAAAATAACTTTAACAAATGTGACAGCGCACAATAGATGGAGACAAACACAGAGAAGCAGAACAATAGAGAATGAGCAGAAACTGCAGCCAACCACCATTTAGATTTAAATATAGGTTTTGATGAAAAAAAAAAAAAAAAAAAAAAAGTGTAGGGGCTTTCTGCTTTGTTTGAGGTTTGTTTGTGTGCCTAGAAATGATTATCACTAACAAGCCAACTAACTGATCGAGATTTCAGTGAGAGAAACAGAGCTGACCATGTGAAATCTGTCCTGCTTTGTAGCAATTCGCTAACAGTTGTTGAAAGCCACAGCTGAGCAGTGGTTTTGTTTATAAAGCTAAATAACCTCAGTTTATTCATGAATAATAATAATAATAATAAATAACCCCACATTGCTGTGGAAGCCAGGACATAATTTGTAAGAACTGGATCTTCTCCTTTAACCATTACTGGAATGGGTTTGCCCTGAAATGAGCCAGAAAAAAAAGTGCGGGTTTGTGTTTTGTTCTGTTTTGTAAAACAAATGCAGACTATCTACAAAATGTCCAAAAAAGAAATTAAGAGAAGGCATTAAATGTTTCTAATAAAGACTAGCAAGTCTAATTAAAATCTGGAGCATACTGAAATTAGTTCAAGCCACTAAATCAGTGGCCGACAGCTCTGACCCGAGCAGGGGACTTTCATCCATACAGTTGTGCCCGTACCTCTGCCACTTAGGGGCTTCTTGGTAAACTGACACTTAACATTTGTTAAAACTAAAAAAAAAAGCCTGTCACTTGCCTGGGTTTTACTGCACGTCAACTGATTTCTGCTGGCTAATATGAAAGTGGAACACACCTTTGTCCCCAAGGAGGATGGAGCTTAAGGACATATACCACCTTTTCCTTCATTCGAAGTATATAGTTTGTTTTGGGGAAAGATGAGCTGGGACCCTATGTTGTCACTAAGCTAACTTCCTTGAGTGAGGCTTTATTTTTGGTATGGGTTGTCCTGCAGGCACCGCACCTTTCCTAAAAGAAATGATGTGATTACTAAGCCCTTGAAGTCAGCAGTATCTGTGCAGTATGATTAAGTCCTGACAATTAAGATGTCTGGAAAATAAAACTTTCCTGGGTGCCAGCAAAGAAAGCAACACCAACACTTTGGAGGAAGGTGGCTGGGGTTTAATCTGTCAAGGTTGAACATGCTTCCAAGGCTGCACTTCAACTTCTCGCAGTGGATCAGCTACCTTAACTGGGATTTGAAATACTTATGGCCGAAGCCTTTTTTCCTACATCTTTGACAAGTGTCCTCAAAGGCACTGAGAACATTTAGAGAGAAGGATATCTACCTTGATGGGTCTGATGAAGCTCTGGAGAAGCCAAGCTGCTAAGAGGCAGCAATTTAGATTTGTACAGAAGCAGGGTTTGCTTGTTAAAAATACAGGCACTAACAAGCACCCATGAATGTAGGCACGTAGGGAGCCAGACAACCTGAGGGGATTGCACCTTTCCCTAGTTTGTCCTTCAAAGCCCCAAGCTGGTGCTGAATAGATGTGTCTGCATGGAAAGCAATTAGTCTCAAAGAGATTTCTGAGTAGGAAGCCATTACTTTTGTCCTGGAAGACCAAGGACATGAATGACACAAACTGGATTTCTGGGTTATCTTTCCAAATAAAATTGTTGTAGTTCATCAAGACTTGATTTGCTATTTTTAAAAAGTGGTTGACATTTGTAAGGTATCAGTAGCTGACTAGTGTGCTGTGAGCAGGGAGTAGTTAGGATTTTGTTGAGGATCCCGTGGTTTTCTAACAAGAGCTTTATGTCCAAGATTCATGTCAATCTTAGCTAAATTCTCCTTCCATTTACCCTAGAGTACATCTGTGAGCTTAGCAAATCCATGTTTATTTCATGATATCTTTCACACATGTATTTATCATCTCGCTTTCATCTGGCTGCAAATTTAACTTGGCATTGCAACTGTTAGCCACCAAGTGATGTTCTCATAGTCACCAGAAAATGTGGCCAGCATCCCTCCTACTTCCTTAGTCCTCTCTCCCTATGGTATCGACCTACATTCCCCATTCCTATTAGCAGCGCGCTGGGTAGGGAATGCAGGAGGTTGCTACAGTGTCACCTTCAGGTATAACTTCCATGCACGGGGACATCAGGTGAAAGACACAAGTATCTCTCAGATGTAGTGATGTATTCAAACCATCAGCACCCAAATCAGCCACAGGCTTTCATCTTTCACCTGCCCACAGTGCCTAACACCTTCACCCCAGCTTCCAGATGTCTTACCTACCTCACCACTTCAGGCACGTTGGTATGGCTCCATGCTGTTCTGTGTAAATTTTGGTTTTATGCAAATTGCTTATGATATGCAAATCAATGCATTAAATAACTAGCATAAAATGACACATACGGAGATGTGCATAACTTGGCAACTATAAATCTGGAATCATTCCACTGACGTCAATGGTTTAACTTCAGATAGGCTCGAGTACGGAAGGTGTTGAAATCTGGTCCTGTGATATTTTCAGTCAGCTTCTAAACACAAAATCAGGAATGAACAATTTCAAAGGTGTAATTATTATTAATTCCTTGTGGTTGATATTTCTTTAGCTTCGTACAGCTAAACACACATCCAAAGGTGGATTGCAGAACATAACTTAATTTCAACTAAGCTGACATCAGTGATAAAAAGAGAACCTGTAGTTTATCAGATCTCCAGGAATTATGAGCCTGATCCACTTTGGACCTAATTGCATAATTGCTTCTCTTTTTAAATAGCCAGGGCAAATAATGCAGGATTTATTCCAAAACGTCTTCAGAGGCAGATGTACGCCCTAAAGTGTTTCAAATCAATTTAGAATGGGGAATGAGTATAGATCAGTTCAGTATTACACGCCATGTACTTTTGATCCAGGACTAGGTGCCTAGAAACATATGTACTGTCTTCTGTAACCACCCCCTGACAAGGATCTGCTGTTACTGTGTGCAGGAAAAGCAGAACATGGTAAAGGTTAATGCTGCACATGGCAGAACCACAGTACTGAGCTGGGGCCTCGGTTGCCGACTGCTTCAAGATCTCTGCAGTCATTTACACATTCTAAAATGTCATTTTCACATGGCAGAATTTCCACCCACTTTTGCCTGAATGTAAATGACTTCAGGAGATGCCAGGCATTAAGTGTTCTTACAACTGCCCCCAACATCCCACTGTTTAAAATAACGATGCTTCAAAACACTTTTAGAAAAACCTGTAAGGCTTTCAAAATATATCCACTTGTGTTTCTAAACCTTCTTGGTCACTGGTGGAGCTAAGCTCAGATGTACCAGGGTACTGAGCTACAAAGTATGTGAATCGATGACAAGGGGATTCAGCAAAGCCTGAAAATGAGAGACTTTGGAATCAGGCTCTGCAACTGCTGTCGATTTGATCTGTTCAACTCACCTTAAATTCTGTTGCATTTTGCATGAATAAAACGATACTGGAGATTTGTATAGTATGAAGAAGCTTCCAGATTTCAGTTAACTGAACTAGCATCAGAGATTTCGTGTATAAATATAGAAGCAATCTAAACTGTGGAAAAGTCAGTGTCTACCTGTATATAAAATTTAACATTTCTCAAGTGTGTATAACATTTGTATCAGTGCTTCCTTTTGTTGTTTTATTTTGTTGGGTTTGGTTTTCTTTGTTGACACTGTAATCACGGTATCTTTACATTTGTGTTGCTATAACTAACTTCAACTGACAAAATTAGAAGCTCTTATTATAGCTCTCACTTTGGGAATATTTTTGAGTTTGTTTAGGTTCTTTTTTAATCGTAACAGTATCCCTGCAGACCTGAACTGACATCAATTTACCACTATCTTGACATCTTAAAGTTGTTTCTTATAAAATTTGCATTGGTGTCATTTTGTTTCAAGCTGATATTGTGACAACGTCTCCCTGGATTTATACTGACAATTTATTTTTATTTTGACGTAATGTCATCCCTATAGTCCTTCACTAGCATCTATCGTAAGTCTGTGGATTTAAATGAAAAGTGGTTTCATTCTGTAAACTACAGTAACTAACTGAGCTTTCTCAGTAGCTACTTTTCTGACCTCAGTATCTAGCTATTGATTGCATTTAGGTTTTTACAGAAATTTCAGAAGTTTCTGCCCAGTGCTTTAGGCAGCTTTCTATATGTACCAAATACGAAAATTAAAACAAAACCTTCCCTTGAAAATCAAAAATCATTGCCAATAAGAAAGGAGTGAATGCACGTTTGTTACAGCAGGTATATCTTTGAACTTGGTTTATTTTTTCAGTTCATTCATTTTCAGATTTGAAGAGGCAAGCAGGACAGTGTGCAGTATCACCAATGCTTTATGGCCCTTCTTGAAGCAGAGTCATTGTGTGACATAGTTAGAATTCCCAAGGGCACGTTTGCAAATCAGAAAGCAAATTCCTACCTGCGGTTATCAAATATTCCTAGGATTATCCATAATCCTGGTAGAGTGGTGCGTGTATGTGAGTTTGCAAAAGCTCTGGTTGATCAGAATAGAAGCATGGCTTAATGAGGTATTTGCAGTAGTAGCATCATTTATATATTCTGGTATAAATGGTTCAGCTCCTATAAAACTTCATATTTGGTAAATCATAGGACAGGTACAGAGAAAAGGAGCCTTAAACAGCAAAATTTGCTTATTTTTAATGAATCAGACCATTAACAGTAAGTATTGGTGATGGTGATTTGGCTTCACTGACTTGTCTCACCAACAGTGCCTAGGCAGAAGCTATACGCCTCATGGTTTAACCAAAGTCAGGAAGTCAGAATTGTAATTTCTGTGTGTGTGAGAGGCTGTTTATTCTGCCCTACTTACACAAAGAAGAGTGAAATTTGATTACCTAAAAAGAATAGTCAAGCATCACTTGAAAAGACTTCCAGCTCACACTCCAAAAGCACATAGAGATCCCAGAGGTCCTGTGTCGGACCGGTCGGTCTCATGTGGATGTCTAGATACTGCAGCAGTAAATCTCTCATCTTCAGTCAATGAGATCAAGCCCTAAGTATGACAAGATCAGGACAAGAGACATTTTAACAATGGTGCAAGTAACAAGAGATATGAGAAGATAGTGTGTGAATCTGAGAAAAGTTTATCTTAAAATTTTGCAAAGCAAAAATTGTTACTTTAATATAAGTTTAACTGATGGTTTGAAATTTAGATTGGAATTAATTTTGAACTTTATTTCTGGAGTTCAAAGGGGAACCTGTGGCTTGAAACTACAGGCAAACACCGAACGCAAGAGTTGCACAAAATATGGATAAAATATTAGATAGCTATACGAGCAGTGTAAATTCCTATAGATCATTTAAATAAGGAAAAAGCATAGCATATAAACCACTCTGTGGAGTTTTATCCAAATCATTAGCTGTTTATTGTGTATTCTTTTTGCTCCCTTCCAATGTTGAAATACCCTGCTGTTGTTAGAATTAACTCAGTGTATTTTTATCTGTCTGCCTTTGACTTCAGCAGAGTTTCATAGTCTAATTAAATGTTGTCTGTCAGATTGCAATGTCTCTGTCAGTAATTCTTGTCTAAAAGAGAAACACCACAACTGGAAATAACTGTCTCTGTTGCATTAAGCATGACAATGAGCACTTGTATTAACCTTGCATTTTAACTGTTCCAAGCACTTCTTATCTGACCTTAAGGTTGGTCTCACTGAGCAGATATTTTGAATCTAACTTCTGATTTTTGCTGCCTATCATTGTAGTCCTGTTTTTCATGTAAGTTAATCACCCATAAGTGGTGTTAGCTCCAAACACAGTTTGAAGACTTCAGCATATCATGCAGAGTGTCCAAAAATGTATGAAACTTGCTGAAAATGAGGCTTTACTCAGTTGGTATTGAGCTTTCTGTGTGTGGACCATGGTCATTTCTACTAATTTACTTGCAAAGGATACTTCGCAATAGTCTCTATCTTGCCACAGCCTGTATCTGGCAACAGAAACGTTAAGAAATTTCTACTAGCAAAATCAGGGATGAAAAAGACTGGAAAGCAACTCAGAAAGTCTGAGCTGCCTGGAAACTTGGTTATTCAAAGCACTGACCAATGACCATAGCCAGCCTTGCCCTACCGGTGTTGGGGCAATTATGTGGACTCAGAAATGATTAACATGGGATTTTAATGCCTTCAGTCCTGGATTTCAAACCTATTCAGCTAGATACAAGTGAGGGCTGGTCTTGTTATACTTCCCACAGAGGTTTCTCCAGGGATAAAGTTTATTGTCCTCAAAATATACGGCCGTAGAGATTGCCGTTAGCCACTAATTAACTGCTCTACATGGGAAGACTCTCTTACTGGGAAAAAAAGAATTGACGGAAAGGGTTTCTGTATCCACTCTGTAGAGGATAGAGCTCCTTTATAGAAATGCTGTGCTGTCCTATTACGTGAGACGCTTAGCGTTTATGCTGATCCCCATGTTTGGACAAGTTTGACTACAGATTTCTGGTTCACTAGGCATGAAGGATCAGTCAGCTATTAAACCAGAGGTTGTAATACCACTAGCTGTGGAGAGCTGCCTGATGACAGCATTTTATAATGCTTGGGTAAGAGCTGAGATGTTATTCTTTCCAGCATGAAGAATCCAGACACACACAAATACAAGCATGTGTATGTACATCATACTTCTGAAGGTCACATGATAAAAGGAGAAATCAGCTGTAAAATAAAATGAGATAAAATGACTTTATTTGGATGTGCTGACAGCTCTGTGAATTATATATTGAAATCTTGCATTTAAATTTCAATATGCAATGGTAACAAAGGAAAGTGCACGAGGACCCTTTGAAAATATAATGTTCATTGACTATTATTTAAAAGTCAACCATAGATTTAAACCATGATTTATTATACTTTTCATGTGCATTTTGTATTTGCACATCACTCCGTCTTTCATTGGTTTCTGAATACGATCAGCGCCTATTTTTCAAGGATTTACATACTATGGCCTGAAAGTTTTAACTTTGTGAAATTCCTTTTCAAAATGTGAACAAACATTCCAGCTGATGTACGGGAAGAAAAGGAGCGTAACACAATTATAAACAATATCATGTCAGCTTCTCCCTATCTCGCTACTTAAAAACTTTGCTTCAATTAAGTGTTAAGAAAATAAAAATGTCTTGGACAAGAAGAATAAAATCAACAGTAATTAATTGCTTCAATATTTCTCACAGCCATTTCTCCTCCATAGGAAATTAATTTCCATTCATACTACAGACAAGATACAGGAGATGGAAGGGGAGAAAATTAATTTGGATTATGTCATTCTGTAGTTTAATCCAAGCATTAATATCCTTTGTATAGTGACTGGGAATGATATCTGGATTCAAAAGTAATTCTGTGAAATTTGAGGCTTTACGGAACAGATATTGTTCTGGGAATGAAGATATTGCAATCTTCCTACCATTTGCAATAGCCAGTAAAAGTGAAGAATCAGTCGAGAGCTAAAATTCCTGTCCCTCTCTCTGAAATACACAGCTGTCATCATCTCCCACTCCTGTTTTGTAATGATCAGATAGACTTGCCAAGATAGTCACGTCTACGATTGTCTGTGTTTTGATGGATGAGCCCTTAAAAAAAAAACCAAAAAAGTTGTAATATGCCTGAAGGCAAAGAAGTGAAAGGCTGTTTCTTTGTGCAGAACTTGCACTGGGTCCTATATTAGAGAAAATTCTGGCCAGAGGAGAAGAACTCCAGAGACATGCCAGGATTAGGGATAAATTTACCTTCCCGTGTACAGAGCTGTCAGGTCTCATGTCTTCAGACAGAGACTCACAATTAAATCCCATCTTTTTTCAGCCATGGACAGTGGGAAAATGTCTGTGAACACAGTAACATAGATAATCTGAACTATTCTTCCGCTCAGAGAGGGAATTAGGAAAGACAATGGCTTTGAGTTCCTACTACATCCCATCCAAAGAAGCTTCCTTAGGAAGAGCACTCTCCCAGTGCTGGGGCTGTGCACCCCAGTGCCTGTTGCGTGCCTGCTTATCGCTGACTGAGAGTGAGGCATCTGCAGACATGGCAGGTTAGGGAATGCTCTCTGCTGATGTTAGGCTGGGGCAGTTCAAATCCCAGAGGAGAAACATGGTTTCAGTTTTAGAATCTAGGAATTTGTCTACAAATTTTGAATGTCCCTCCACTGCGATCTTCTGAAGTTTCATACTGTGAATTTAATGCGAACTGATTAACCTTTATTTTCCTGAATTTGAAGAGAGCCTAAACTCCTACCTGAGCTTGATTTCAAGTCCATTAATTATAAATGCCAGTGTCGGAAGTATAAATCTAAAGGTATTTCGCTTGTATTTGCTGGAGAGGTTAGTATGTCTCCTGACATTCTGATTTGAAAAAAAAAATCTTTAGACCCAGCGTATCTATTTCTGTGTTCATTTTATGGAACATTATAGAGAACGATTGTTTAGTGAAAAGCATTCTCATTTACATTATCGTATGTTATTTGACCTTCCTCAAGAGCACTGGGACATCTCCAAGCACACCACTCAGCTTTGAATACTGGCACTTGTGAGCCCATTTTTACACCCTGGTAAGATGATTAATGTACCTTGGAAAATCACCTAATGGCTTGATACACTTTCTATGCAGCCTCTTGTAGGAGAAAACCAGGGTAATGTGAGATGTAATTTACAGATATGAAATGGAGGACCTGAGACAGAGAAGCTCATTCAGAAGTATTGACAGGATATCTGTAGTGCTTGAGAACCACACAGCAAAATTTAAAAGCATTTGTGAAATAGAGAGATATTGGAAGAGATCCCAAATACATGGAGACACCTGGCTGACAAGGATGTTGCTTCTTTAGAGACTGGTGGAAAGAACATGAAGAGATTTATCCAGTCAAAATATTGACCCGGAACGGTGCTTTTTGTTAGAAGATGGGAAGTGCTTGATGTATGTGACATCAAAATGTCCTAAACTGAGTATACTGGACGTTCACTAATCTATCCTTTCTTGTCAGGCTAAAGATCTTACTTTCTCTGTAGAGCTCTGAAAGGCTGATAGTTCTCATAGAAACATGATGTCAAAAAGTTCAAAAAAAAGGAAAAAAGAACATAATCTTTTTCAACCAGTATATATGCATGCCTGCCAAGCTTTTTGCCTTTCTTAGTTGCCAAGCACCTCATGAGACCCTGCATTAAATATTTTGAAGCAAGGAAGCTACTTAGATAGAACTGATATGCCAAAAAGTCTGGAGCTGTCATTCCTCCTTTTTGAATACAGGACTTCATTTCCAGGAGAAAGAAAGGATATTAACTGGCCCACACTCTGATTAACGATGTGAGAGAATGGCTTGAAAGCTGTTCATACAATATGAGAGTGTTTATTTGTATTTTACTTTTATGGTGAGGCACGCTATTTCAATGGCATTCTTTATTGACATTCATTCATTTTGGTGGCTCTAACTCTTAAAGTTTATAATGGTAACATTAAAACAGCTGTTCTAAGTGACGGCATATTTCTGTGATGCATTTTTTAATATTAGGACATGACAGATACTGCTTATCTGCACACTCTCAGTGCCCTTGATGTAACTTCACAGTACACCTCAAGTGCAACAGAATAGTATAAAATACTCCAACAAGTAATTTCAATCTCAAATTTCCCATGTATTCAAAAAAGTTCCCCACTCTTGTAATTACAATTCTTGCCCCCATTTTCAAAAGCCTAGGAGACAAATGAACTTTTTAAAGTGCCCTAAATCTTCACTTATTTGCCTGAAGGTGTTAATGATGGGTCATATTCTTTTGACACATGGAGTAGAGAATTATTTCTAGAATTCTATTGATTTCAGCACTAGCAATACAGAATGATTGTCACTGAAAATTTGTCACTAATCGTAGAATTTCCAACTCCCTCTCCATTGTTCCAAAAATAGTATCTTGCAGTAGTGCTCGTATCACTGTCAGTTTATCAAAGAACAACTTCCAATGCCATGAGACATTATTAGCCTATATTGTACACAAAAGTTAAAAGTAATGTGTCATCTGGAAGGCAGGATGCATTATGCTCCACCATTGTCATCAAGAAGGGGTATGAAAATCCCCCAAACAAAATAGTGCAGTCAACGGGCTTATTCAGCCGATCTCTAAGTATCATCGGTATCTTTTATTATTGCCATTATTATTATAGCACATTGGGTAGTTTTTCTTCCATTTGACAAAAAAAAAAAATGTAACAATGACTTTCTTTTTATTGGCTTGAGACTATCTAGGGGTGACGCAGAGGATTTTTTATAATGAAAAACTACTAAGAGGCGCATCCACTTTTGTCAAGGTTAAATTATGAAAGCAATTCTAACAAACAATATTCATGAGTCACAAACATGGTGCCACTGCAAAAAAAAAAAAAAAAGAAAAGAAAAAAAATAAAAAGGCAGACAAAACACAAGCCCCCCTCCCCCTGTATGTAACATACGTATTGGTACAGATTTAGGGATTCAACTGGTTATTGCAGGCAGACTTCAGGAATTACTCCTGTGCCATGGTTCACACATAGCCTGGAACTGCGATAGCTCCCTTGAGATGTTTTGGAAAGGGAACGGGAACATAGTTTTCCTCTGGACTTAGCTGAAACTGCTGTACCCTTTGCGGCGAGAGGGGAGGTAAGTTAAGGAGAAAACAGGTTTTGTTTTTACAGTGGGTGCTGATAGCAAGTAGCTCTAGAAATCACAAAGGTATTATTAAAAGGACAAAGCTCTGAACTCTGCTACATATTCCAGTGCTTTTACAGTGGGACTTCTGGATTTTTCAGCCCTTCCATCAGGCTTCCCTCACCACAGCAAGTCTGTGTACAAAATGCTAATTTCTGTCAATGGATAGCTTGAGTCGGTGAACTTGTTTGAGAGATTTGCACTGTGTAACAGCAACGGAATTTTTTTTGTATTGCATCCGTTTCACATGTTCTGCACAGCGTGTTCAAGTCTACCCTTTTTTTTTTCTCTTCTCCCTGTCTGACTACATTACAATACCACAAAATTAATTTTTAGGTTTCTCATTTACAGAAGCAGATCTCTGGGCCCCACTGGCTAAAAAAAAAGGCAGGAAATGATAGCTTTTTTTGCAGATATTTTTCTTGAATGTAGTTAGAGAAAACCAGACAACTTTCTTCTGCTTCACAATATCTAAATATGCAGTGTTATATTGAACAAACCAGAAAGAAATTACTCATTAAGAAATTCCTCAGCAAGCATGTAATTAGAAATGGATTCCAAATTAAAATGCAGTCAGAAACTGCAGAAATCCACATCTAGAAGTAAACAGCTTCCAACTGCTTTAGGATGAATATTCTGCTATGCTACAGAAATTACAAAAAATGAGGAAAAAAAAGATGAGAAATACAGTTCTTGGTACCTGTGATTACATAGGCAGTAGCTAAGCTGATACGAAGGCTCTCAAAGAATCTATGTTTAAAAATACATGTTTGAAAAAACTGATCTTCAATGATAGTCTGGGAAGCTCTGACCTCTGTTTGCAGCAGCAAGCCTTTTTGGCTGGCAACAGAGAGTCAAAAGAAAGCCTTGCTATGAGGTCTACCAAGTTCACTGGGACCCTAATTCATCTTGTCTAATGTGGAGAGTTTAACTACAGCAGCCTTACTAGGAGAAAAGTCCCTCTACACTCCCTAGAAGATCTACAGAAAGCTGCGGACTCAGACCAGGCATCTGATGCTCCCAAACCACAACAGATGCCTCCGATTCTTGACTATGAAAATGCACAAATGTAAACAAATTCTAAAATTTGCTCAAACCAGGACTAAGGCTCTAACCAGGAGGCTCTAACCACTAACTGTGGTTTAATCCTGGGTAGGAACGAAGATTCTGGTGAGTATTGCAAATGATACACTGCACAGCAGCACTTGCTTTCAATATATCCTCTCATTCTATTTTCTTCCCTGACCATGGCATTAATGAAAAAGACATGGAGAGACTCTGATGGCTGCAAAGAAAGGCTTACACTACAACTAAATCTTTTAAGTCTATAATGAATTCAAACTGCATCTTCAGCTCATTGAATTGAGTGCTATGGAAGGATCACGATGATACGAAGCTGGGAGGAGTGGCTGACACGCCAGAGGGCTGTGCTGCCATCCAGCGAGACCTGGACAGGCTGGAGAGCTGGGCAGAGAAAAACTTAATGAAATATAACAAGGGCAAGTGTAGGGTGCTGCATCTGGGCAGGAACAACCCCAGGTTCCAGTAGAGGCTGGGGACAGACCTGTTGGAGTGCAGTGTAGGGGAAAGGGATCTGGGAGTCCTGGTGGACAACAGGATGACCATGAGCCAGCACTGTGCCCTTGTGGCCAGGAAGGCCAATGGCATCCTGGGGTGCATTAGGAGGGGTGTGGTTAGTAGGTCGAGAGAGGTTCTCCTCCCCCTCTACTCTGCCTTAGTGAGGCCTCATCTGGAATATTGTGTCCAGTTCTGGGCCCCACAGTTCAAGAAGGATAGGGAACTGCTAGAGAGAGTCCAGCACAGAGCCACCAAGATGATTAAGGGAGTGGAGCATCTCCCTTATGAGGAAAGGCTGAGGGAGCTGGGTCTCTTTAGCTTGGAGAAGAGGAGATTGAGGGGAGACCTCATTAATGTTTATAAATATGTTAAGGGCGAATGTCACGAGGATGGAGCCAGGCTCTTCTCAGTGATGCCCAATGACAGGACAAGGGGTAATGGGTACAAGCTGGAGCACAGGAGGTTCCGCTTAAACTCTAGAAGGAACTTCTTTACAGTAAGGGTGACAGAGCACTGGAACAGGCTGCCCAGGGGGGTTGTGGATTCTCCTTCTCTGGAGACATTCAAGACCCGCCTGGACACCTTTCTGTGTGATGTCATTTAGGTTCCTGCTCTGGCAGGGGGATTGGACTTGATGATCCTTTGAGGTCCCTTCCAATCCCTAACATTCTGTGATTCTGTGATCACGCTCTGTTGAATAGATCGCACGCATCTGCAAAGGCTTTTCAGACGATCTGAAACCATCCATCACTGTGTTTCTTTAAGCTCTGTCCACGGATTTACAGAGAAGCTCTTGACATCTTATGAAGTTCTCCATCTCAAATTTGTGAGTCTCACCTATCTCCTTTCTGATGTGTGCAAGACAATCACGAGCAACAAATGTCACTCCAAGCTCATCCTCAGCCAGAGGGGTATGATTTCCCATCTTCCATCAAACATACTACAATCCACTGGATGCTGAAGAAACTTATCCTGTATTTATTGGTTGTAATTGAAAAACAGCACAGTGTCAGATCTGCTACTTGCGAGAATACCCACGGGGAACTCACAGAAAGGCCAAGTTTAAGCCTTTCTAAGTAGTAAAAGTAGAAGTAGTAATGAAGACAGAGCTTTGTCTGGATGTAGGCAAGGGCATGGAATTGTATAAACCATGTTAATGATACTGGTTAATGAAATTCTTCTGTCAATAGGTAAAAAAATGTTATTAGAGGCCTCCCAAATCCTTTTGCAACATCTGCTGTTGTCAAGCATAAAATACTGCTCATCACCTGAGCATATCCAGGATCCAGAATAATGTATTAAAATGGCTTGACATCTTCCCACTGAGTTGACAGAGAAACTGCATTTCCATTTCTATGCTACTCACCTGCAGGATGCCACTAACACCTCTAATCAGCAACCAGGTGAAATGGACAAATAGCAATGGCATCAGACTCAGAAAAGCAGAAAGAACAAACTGTTCTCATGGCTAACTCTGTCTGACCTTACCATCATTAACAAAACAGTCCGCTGTGCTTTATTCCATCAATATATTTTACATGATGGATGCTTGTCATGTGCCTTTTCCTTCATTCCTTTCCCAGGAAGGAAAGGGAGTAGTGGTGTGCTTTCTTTTGGGTTTTCTAATTTTTTTTGCTCTTACTTGATGTCGGATATACAAGGGCATATTGAATGAATTCTAGGGGTGCTAATGGACAGCTGGCTGAACGTGAGCCAGCGTGTGCCCAAGAAGGCCAACGGCATCCTGGCCTGTACCAAAACCAGTGTGTCCAGGAGTAGAGAAGTGATAGTGCCCCTGTACTCAGTACTGGTGAGGCCTCAGCTTGAGCACTGTGTTCAGTTTTGGGCACCACAGTGTAAGAAAGACACTGAGGTGCTGGAGCAGGTTCAGAGAAGGGCAACAAAGCTGGTGAGGGGTCTGGAGAACATGTCTTGTGAGGAGTGGCTGAGGGAGCTGGAATTGTTTAATCTAGAGAAGACGAGGATGAGAGACCTCATTGCTCTCTACAACTACCTGAAGGGAGATTGTAGAGAGGCGGGGGTTGGTCTCTTCTGTCAGATAACTAGTGATAGGACAAGAGGAAATGGGTTTAATTACTCCAGGGGAGGTTTAGGTTGAATATTAAGAAAAATTTCTTTACTGAGAGATTGGTTAGGCATTGGAACAGGCTGCCCAGGGAGGTGGTGGAATCACCATCCCTGGAGGTGTTAAAAAAATGTGTAGATGTGGCAATTCAGGACATGGTTTAATGGTTATGATAATGTTTAGTAGATGATTGGACTTGATGATCTTGAAGGTTGTTTCCAACTTTAATGATTCTATGATTCTACGATTTTATGATACTCTCACAGCAGGAAAAGAAAGGTTCTGAAACCTGAGATTGGATCTGTCTGAAACAGATTAGATAACCCATTCAACCATGTTCCAAACAGCTGAAGTCAAAGCAAATGGCATTAGGATTTGAAGTCTGAAGTCTCCACCAACAGTGATGGGTCAGTAGAGTGTCCTGGAAACAATGATTCCTGCCCCCTCATCTCGACTGAGGTCTTCCTGGGGTTGTTCCTATAGGTATATAAATTGCATTTTCACTGGCTCTTGTGGAGATCATAACAAAGTGTCAATCTTTTATCTCTTACTTCACCTCTCTTTTAAGAATCTTCATGTTTCACCATAAGAAAAATAAGCCACCATCAGAACAAAACAGGAACCAGGCTCTTTCTTTACTTTGCCTCATCGAAAATCTTTCTTTAGGTTCTACACTCCTGTAATTTCTGTGGTGCATATTTTTTTGTTGTGGTTATCTTGATGCCATTTTTCTTCTTACCTGAAACAGCTGTTTTGCTAGGATCATTTACCCTACAGGCAGCTGTCTTGTTGGGAGCACAAATCCAGCTAGAATCTCTCAGTAGCTAAACAAAAGCCTTTGTTATTCCACTTCTTTGTTTGCTTGTTTTTAGATACTCTAGTTTTTCCTCTCCATCCATTGTCCCCTCCCCCTTTTCATGGAGCCCTAATCCCCACCTGCACATAGACACAAGGCATTAACACAGGCCTGAAGTTACCTGATTCACAGGGGTAATTTTTAACAGGCTACTAACAGTCCTAACACAAGTCTTCCAGGTTTGCTATAGAGTCTCCATTATTAAGCAGACACATCCAGAAAGATGTTAGACGTAATTTTTTAAGAATGAGTTTAAGAATTAAATGAAATGTCAGCAGGGCTGACATCTGTGAAACACCTACCAGGCAGGTTGAGGAGCTGAAATATACTAATACATGGAATATACTATATTCAGTAGTATAGTAACCTTAACTGGTCATCATGAAATCATAGGTTCATAGACTGGTTTGGGTTTGAAGGGATTTTAAAGTTCATCTTCTTCCAACCGCCCTGCCATGGGTAGAGACATCTTACACTAAACCAGGTTGCTCAAAGCCCCATCCAACCTGGCCTTGAACACTTCCAGGGATGGGCCATCCACAGCTTCTCTGGGCAATCTGTTCCAGTGCCTCACCGCCCTCAGTGAAGTATTTTTTCCTAATACCTAATCTAAATCTGACCTCTTTCCTAGTCAGGGAAGGTTAGAGAAAATTATTAAAACAAAACACTTATTCCAGGGAGAAACTGATATCCTTTTAATAATAAAATAATTTTAGCCAAAAGTTTTTGTCGTTGTTGTTTTGTTTTTCTTCTTGGGATAGCAGTAGACATCAAGAAAACAGTACTCTGAAAGGAAGTAAAAAATTATATCCAGCTGTAGTCTTAGTGGTCTTTCAGATGTTGACAATCTCCCCCTCTCTATTCAGCACAGTTTTGCTTTATTATTCACATAGCACATGGAGTAGTAATTTCCTCACTTAGGATTTGTCCAATGCATGAGGCTAAAACTAAGTTTACATCTTCTCCAATTATAAGAGGGCCATTAAGTTCAGATAATGTGAGATATAAATTTAAGAAGAATTCTAGGGAAATCATAATTAGGTTCAGAGACATTACACAAGTTTAATGACTGAGATTTAATTCCAGTTTTCAGGATTATAAATTGAGAATCCTTATCTGACTCATCTTCTTTTTTTCTAATTAATTGGAAATTTATTTCCAAGCAATTAAGGCAGAGACTCTTTTTAATCCCTAAGTGTTTGTGAGTTATATACTAATGTTTTCTACCTTGTTTTCAAAACTCTGTCCTGCTAATTTCTTTGAGAAAGGATGATAATGCTTGTTTGTGTTTTTATACAAAAAGAGCAATCTTCGCCTCAGTTCAGATATTCTGTAGGAAATTAAGTTGCTCAGGACTTAGAGCTATAGCATTTTGTAAATGCTGAAAGATTTTAAAGATGGTGCCCCAAAAAACTGTACAGAAAGAAAAAAAAAAAGAAGTAGCATCATTCTGCATGTGCCTGAAAACTGGCTTGCTGAGATGCTCTGTTGTGGTATTTTATGGATTGTAAGTTACATGATTTCAGCAAGTGAAATTGTTCACTTCTAAGCACTTGGGCTGTGACAGATTTCGTTTGTCTCCAGCCATGTACATGTTATGTGCCTATCTTAAATCAACCATCTTCACTCTCAAGTGAAGAGTGACATTTCCAAGTAAGGGAAGCTGATCCTTTTTGATGCAATGAGCTCTTCTCATTTCATATCTTGATGGCAGGGGAATGATTCTGCAGGCCCAACCTGCACACTACCTGGGTGCTAAGATGTGATATCCAGTGGGTTGGCACATCCATATAGAAACGCAGTTGTTGGTCTCCCTGTTTGGCACCATGTAAGGAAATCCAATCTTCTCCTTCCCAAAGCTCTGCAGCTGGATGCATTTAAGAAGTGAAAGCTGGTGCATTAATTTGTTTTTATTCTCTTGAAGTGCTGCTCTAATCAAACATGGATGCTGCACCATCCAGAGTAGTAACCAAGCACAGAGCACAGAAGATAATCTCTATGTTTAAAGACTTAAATCTCATGAAAAACAATTCTAAGAAGTAGATGTTGCTTTCGTCTTTATCTTTCAGAGAGGGATCACACCTATAGTGTGTGTGGTTGGCTCTCTCCAACTCCCTCATCTTACTTCTTTATACCACAGCACTGAAGTGCCTACTGTTCCATTAGTTTTTGCTTTCCAAAAAACACCATCAGATATTCCCTGGGAGTCCAAGTCAGAAGCAACTCTAGCCAAAAAATCCAGCCAGGAATCAAAGCTTCCTGGTTCACAGAGTGGCTGTGACCGAACAAATGAAAGCACACGATGTCAGCTTGGTTCTCTTTCTCCCATCAGTGTCACTCTGCCACTGCTCAGCGCAAATCTTGCCCTTGTGCAGAGTGGGAGAAGGAAACAACCCCCTTCAAATTCAAGGTGCTAAAATTCCCAAACACTATCTTTGTTTGCCAAACCAATTTAAGAAGTTTCTGCCATCATCCTCTTTTACTTATTTGCAGTCCCCACTGCAGTTCAATACTGTCTCTGTCTCATTTGTACTGATAAACATTGAACTGCTGTTAAAACAGAGTGCTGATAGAGTCTCGTTTAATAACAAAACCACTCTAGAATTTCATGGAATTTTTTAAGTTGCTTTAAAAAAAAAATTATGTTCTGCTTTACAGCACAGCAACACCAGCAGGTTTTTTTCCTCAGTACAGGTGAAGAGACAGTGTTGCCTCTTGGTAGAAACAAGCATCAGGGAATAAAAAGTTCTTACGGTAATTTACAGCCAAATAAATGTCAATGGAATTATACCCTAATAAATACTCTTTTCAGAACTGAGTTGATATCCCCTTGGTATTCAGGATCTCAAAACTAGAAAAAAGGAAGGTAAGAAAAATGGTGAGGGTTTAGGTGAATAGCTTCAAATACGGTGCCGAGAAAGAAAGAGGAAATTAAGTTCTGTTTGAACTTGACTGAACAATTTAGAGGATTAGTGGAAGGAAATATGCTTCATATCTAAATGGCAAGTTCCACTGTGAAAAGACAAGCTAACCTGCAGTGGATCTGTGTTTACATCTATAGCTTCTCTGGACAAAAATTCAAACAATGTGAGTAAAAAATAAAAAACTAAAATTTCTCCCGAGGCAATTTCAAAGGAAAAAATGAACATGCAATGAAATGCTCATGACAGTGTCTCCTGTGGAAGCTCAGACTCAAACTATTTTGGGGTTTCAGCTTCAAATGACACATAGATGGTTGGCTGTGACATTGACTCATGCTTTCTCTGTCTCAGGCCTCCTTTCTTCCTTATAAATTATGATTCCTGGGTGAACCAGGAATGCACCAGAGTGACATTTCAGAGTCAAAATATTTGCAGATTTTCATCATAAGTTCAAAATCTGCCATGGGAAAATCTGATACATTTTTTTTTTAATATTCATTACTTTTTCTTGAGTGAAAGAGCATTTTTTCAGACAGCTCATAAGTATCAACCGAGAAACTAGACACAGAGCAGGTTATAGGACCTCAATCTCCTTGTAGGGGTGGCTGTTTCAGTGTTCACATGGTCACAAAGTCAAGAAGATAACTGTGGCTGCATTGTAAGCGGTATTTGAAGAAATAAAAGGATTCAGTGTCACAGTCACGAACTTTCTGCCTGGAAAGCAACACAGGAAAAATTTGGAATAAATAGCTATCTGGATAGTGGCAAACAGTGGGTCTAACACGTCATGCCTTTCATTCTTGCCAAGGTTAAGAGAACAAATTATAAACAAGCACGATTGTTCTGTGCTATCAGCCTCCATTTCAGTGTTCTCCTGTGAGGAACACCTTGCTTCTCGTGCTTTATTCCTGCCTTCAGCTCAATAAGATGCATCTTTCTGAGGCCAAGCTCCTTTGTACAAACATGCATTCTTTCCATAATTGCCTTCTAAACAGGGATCTTTTCCAGTGTTTCCTGAAGAATCATCTTTCGGAGAATCTGCTGTTTATTGATACCAGCTTCTTAGGCTTCTGTGAGCTGTTCTTTTATAGACACAGGCTTTAGTCATCTATCATCAAAGTTATTTTAAAGCACCTTGGACTGAGACCTGACATCTCACTTGCAAGGTAGAAATGAGACTGTCAGTCACTATTGGTCTCAATATTTTTTTGGACTGTTTTCTTGGTTTTTTGAAAAGTGCAAGTAGATTTCAAGTTTAACTAGATTTTTCTCCCCATTTAGGCTTCTGTGGCTTATTCAAATGATTAGTCTTCCCTCATAAACACTAATAGTGGTATTAGTATTAGCTAGGAGTTCCAAGGATGGATCAGTACATCATTTTACTTTGTCTTGAAATACGGCTAGAAATATGATCAGAGGTAGAAATATGAGCCCTGTCCAGCAAGATTTCCAATTGGATTATAAGGAACAGAAAAGGAGAACACATATTTGCATTTATGCAGATTATAAGCATAGCATTTCATAATGCATCAGAGTGTTGGAATTTCCTTTTTTTGTTTGACAGACTGTTTGAATGAATCTTGGGGCTTGAGTTAGTTGCTTATTCAGAGATGTCAAGTGATATTTGCAACGCCCACAGATAGCTGAGACACCTTGACGGGGATGGCAACTATGACACAGAACCTGTGGGATGGCATTGCTCACCTGGAGCAGCAGCTGGAAGTTGAGCAGAACTCCACATCCATCCTGGGCACCTTTATCCTGCCCTTACCAGGTGAGATTCAGCTTAAGATTAAGATGCCTAGTTCTAAGTGTCTACAAATAGCTGTTTAATTCTGCTTTTGGTCTGTAAGATTTCATTGCAATCAGTCGAGATTTCAGTTCCTTGAGTGTGATCTTCAATGGCATGAGTCTTCTGGTCAGCACAGTCAATGGAGCCTAGAGAGCAATTCAGCTCATCGGCCAATCTACTTTAGGATGAGCTAACACGATCTCCCCCTCTGCATATATTGAGTAGTGGCAACATTCAGACACTCTCAGGTATGTCTGTAGGCATTTGAGATAGAATAGGCATATGGGGCTGGCAGATACAACATAGGACCTACGAGATACCTAGGCTCTCCTGGACCAACAGGTAGAGACCAGACAAGATACCACACTGCATCTCAGATGGCAATAGATGCCCACATTTAGGTGATCGAACAGAGCCCATAGATCAACATCGATTACTGTAAGAACCCAGTGGACATTAAAAAGTAGATCTCTAAATGCAGTTGTCTTAAATTGGGTCCCAACCCCATCCATTATGTTTGGAAACAAGATTAATACTAGAAACATGATATAAGGTGTGTTAGGTAAGAAAGGATATGCAAGGTTCTCTGAACTTGCCCAACGTATTCTCTCTAGAGAAATAACAGCTACAACTTTTCTATTCTACAAGACCATTTGTGGTGGGCTGAATTCAGAAAGCAGCCAAATACTAACTCTGCCTCTCCCTCACTCCCTTTTCTGAGAGGATGAGGGGAGGAGGAAATTGAAGGAAGGCAAAAAACCTCGTGGATCGACATAATGACAGTTTAATATGAAAAATAAAAGCTATGTTTGCAAGCAAAGCAAAAATAGGAATTAATTGACTACTTCCCATCAGCAGGCAGATGCCCAGCAATTTCCTGAGAAGGGCATCAGCATGCAGAACAGCTGCTTGGAAAGACAAATGTTGCAACTGAAATTCCTGCTTCCTCCTTCTTTCCCCGAGTTTTATTGCTGAATATGATGCCATATGGTATGGAATAACTCTTTGGTCAATTTGGATCAGCTCTTCTGGATACACTCCCTCCCAATCTTTTGCTCACTCGAAACCTACTTGCTTGGGAGGGCGGGTGAAGAGAGAGAGGATGAACTTGACACAGCGCAAGAACAGTTCAGCAATAGCCACCACACTGCTGTGTTATCCACCCTGCTTGAACCACACATGCAAAGCTCAGCACCATACAGGCTGCTAGGAAAGAACTTAACTCTATAACTCTATCCCAGCCAAACCCAAACAGGTAGTGAAAAGATCTACAGCTTGTCTTCCGGGTGACGCCTGTACAACACTGCAGCAAACGCAACGTTCCACTGCCATTCTTTCCTATATCATTACTCCGATTATTCTTGAAGGTCCTTATCACTTCCAGGGCACATTCTAATAGACCACTCTATTTTGTAGAGCAGAGTTGGCCTACAGCCAAATGAAAGAAAAGATGCAAGTGCTTCAGTTAGGAAGATGGGATAGAACAAATGGGATTTTCAAGAATGAGATGACAGACTCTCCATGCTAGCTTGCCTGTCCAGTCTCCAGTGCCAAACATCTCACTAATGCACCATCACCAAAGCTGGTCATTTGTTTAAATTGTAGTAACTGGGAATCAGTAATTTCTAATTATGATATAGATTTGATGTATGTCCTTTCTAGTTTTCATAACCTGAATGGAAAATGTTTATGAGGGATAGAACATCAGTATCATTTTTGTAAATCCAAAGTAGTCTTCAGGTTTAGTTTAGTCAATTATAGTTTAGTATAATTGAATTTTTCACAAAAATTTAGACTTCAGTCCTACACTAGTACTGCCAGGATCCAATTTGTTATTGGATGGTCTAAGCACATTGTGATATGGCAAACATCCTGCCTGGATGATTAAACCACAAAAAAACTGGAGCATACCTAAAATAAGACTTGACTAGAGACTATACTGAGATCAAAACCTAGAGCTTTTTACCACGTCAACTTCTCTAAAACTCATGAGAGCTTCATATTTCACTGGGGATTTACAAATTATAATCATCTTTGTCCACTGCATATTGACAAACTTGCCACCTGTCAGTTAAATCAGGCAAATTACTTCTTTTTTCAAGATTAAAGGGGCAGTTTAAATTTCCTTGTTAATGCAAAGCAAACTAGTGGGTTGAATGTTGCTTGATTGACCTAGTATCATATGACACATTAGAAACTGGGGAAATTAAAATTGGATTACCCAGCACACTCTCTTGAGTTGAGCTTTTCTGGCACAAGATTCCTGTTAATATTTCACTTCTAATATGCCTTCTATGCCAAGGATGCTGAAAAGAGAAGGGAATTAAAAAAAAAAGGGAATAAAAAGGAAAAAAAAGGAACAGAAAAAGAACAGAAAATGAGTTTATATCGGTTTTGGGTAACTGACAGTGATCACTATCAAATCACAGCTTAAATAATACATTGTTCAGCAGCGTAGATACTGTACTGAAATGTTTAGGAATTTATGTACACAGAGTAAAATCTCCTGCCTCTTTCTCGGTCTCCCTGTCTGTCTGGAATACAGATGCATACGATGAAGCCGTATCATTTAAAGAGAAAAACAACAGCAACAGCAATGATGAACACTTCAGTGGAGGAAAAATGCTGAAAGAAAGATGGCTCACAGAGACTGGATATTGACTGTCTGTCTCATTTTGAGAGGATGTTCCAGTCAAGCTTAAGGTAGAAATGTCAACCTAAAGCATATGGGTGAAAGGACCTGCTAGGTTCATACCTGCTTTCAGAGCAGCCCCCTGAAAGGGAAATTTCATCTTTAAATATCCTGTGCTATCAACCATCAGACTGGGGGAGGGTACTCCGATAACAAGGGACATCTAGGACTGCTTCCTTGCTCCATATACTCCATTATCATTGCGAAACTGCCTGTTTTTATAGCAAAGTCTCAGCACAGTTCTAAGTCCTGATTCAGTCTTCCAATCACTGCCAGCTAGAACACCGCACTGCTGGCGCTGGCCACCATAAGCAAAGAATATAGTAGCTGACTACGCAGGATGGCCAGATGTTGGGTGAGAGATGGGGAAATGATTTGCCAGAGTCAAACAAACACAGGGCTCCACGCAGTGCCTTGCCAACTTCCCCTGCAGGATCCTGCCTGCTAAGCTCATTAAAGTTCACAGCAGAATTTGGACTCTAAATTGAATAATCTTAGTAGCACAGAAGTATATTAATTTACTGTGAAAACTCTATTAAATGTAGGAATGGTAACACCAAAGTTTATTAATTGTGACATGAATGCATATCAACAGCAGCAATTTAGTAATTTGGAAAGAAGCGAGCCAAAAAAATCTCGTAATTAAGGTAAACAGAGCCAAGAGGAACATTATAAACTAGATTTTTTTTTTCCTGTCTTGTGCATTAATCACAAATGATCAAGGAACTCTACATCCATGGGGAACTGGCAGTCACATATCAGTGATATTTGATATAAATGCAATATAATAACAGCGGTAATAATACTACTGCTACTGCTCTGGATAATAGTAACATCTAGTCCTTACATCTAAAATCCAGCTATCATGTCAACGGATGTCAGTGAATTGTGGATGGTGTAGACTTGCCCATTTCACATCAATATGCTGAAAATGAGGTATCTTTCGTTATGGAAACTAACAGATACTAAGATGACTAAAAAGGAATTGCTTTTTGCAGGCTAACTCTTTTGCATCATGGTATTTTCTCCTTTTAAGAGAAACAAAGACAGAAAGAAAAAAAAAGTTAAGACGTTTGGCTCATCTCCCACACATACTGACAATCGAGCCATGCAAATACTTATACCCAAAGGGTTTTCATCCAGCCTGGACAGACTTACAGTGCCCACCTTACAGTGCATCAAATGTCAATATCAGTGGAAGGAAATGCTCTCAAATACGTGTTTATTTGGTAGTGCAGCATCAATGTGCTCCTCACCAGAGGTTTATCTTTCAGTGAAGATTTGGGTACATAATTTACTATTTTACACCAATTTCATTTCAAGACTGACATTTGAAGGGGAAAAAAATAAAATAAAATTCTTAAGAACATAATCTGACGATAAGCTGCCACTGACATTTAAATGAATTGACTTTATTTTTTTTAAGCATCTACTGTAAAATGTGTGACAATAATCATTTGTCCAGTACTATCTCTTTCCCTCTGATTTCACTTGTGCAAAGGCAGAAATGGAAGACTTAATTTGCCAAGTTTTAAGGCATTGAGAAGTAATTTATACACCAGAGGTGCCTATTAAGAAAAGGTCTATTATATTTCTTGCAATGAATGTATTTTGATAAGACTGCAGCATGCAGCACTCGTGCTAAAGCAATGTAAAGCAAGCGTCAGAGCCAGATAACAGTCTAAACAAATTTTGATTACCAGTGAAAACCTAAAAATTGGTAAAAATGTAACTAGAAGACTTTTCAAATAGATAATAATAACAAAGGGAAAGTTAATTTCTTTAAAATTGTAGCAAATAAATGACATTCTGACTAGTTATAAATGAGAGTAATTTTTAACAATTAGTCCTTATTATAATTCCCCAATATTTATAATTTGGGTAATCTAGTAAATATATATACCACTGTTGCTAGTAGTTTCACAGTTTTTTCACCTAAGGATATGGCTGTGAGAATGTGACTACTTTGTTATGTAGAAATAAAGTATATTGTATCATCGGCAAAATTTAAGCCATATAGAGGATGCAATGGTTCCGTTCTTTAAGTGCTCGTGCAACATCCAAAAAAGCATCCACAGGTGAGTATTCTCAGGATTCAGATGGCAGAGGCCCTATTTCAGTGGGATTAAATGAGATAAAATAGTAAAAAGTCACATGCTGTTAAGCAGAGGGTCCTTAAGGAAAAAAAAAAGAAATAAAAAAAATCTGATGATTCTGATGACAGCTCAGATTGAGAGTTCCCCTATCCATGACAGGACAGATTTCAAGAAGGATCTCCATACAACATTCAGACAGAAAGGACTGAGATGTAAGTCGGTCTGCTACAGTTCTTCTCAAACCACAGTGAATGGAGATCATGGAAAGTGAACTATGTGCATACCCTTCAATCAAACATGGTTGAAAGGTCAAGAAGAACTACAAACTAGTGTCTCCAAACACCTTGAGTGATGGTCTCATCCTTTCTGCAGCACTGCTCTTTCACATAAACAGCTCTGTGGAGATCGAGGTGTTGATGGAAATAAGCACAATAGCGAAGGGGTATTTCAACTAATGAAAACTGTAAAACACTGGAATTGTTTCTTTTGGCAAGGAGACAAGAGAGGCACAGCCAATAGTTTGGGAATAAACGGGAGAGTTGAAACTGGACCTAATATTATGACTCAAAAAAGGAAATGCATTCCTAACTGGACTAGGAAACTCCTTGCTATAGAATACTACAGAAGCCAGAGTGTATCAGGGTTCCAAAAGCAAAAAGATATTTCAGTGGTCATCACAATAATCATATAGCTAATTATTAACTCAATGAATATTTTATGTTGCTTGTTAACTATTTATTCTGTAATGGATCATTGTTGGCAAATATTTGCCTTTCAAAAAGTCTGACATCTCCTGTTATTCTTGCTGGAAGTGAACAAGGTGGTTGGTAGACATAGAGCTTTTTAGTAAAGACTTCAGAATTGGCTTTCAAGTTTTCCAAGGAAATGACACCAAGCTCCCTATGGGAAACATGGGGGGCATTATGATTTAGACAGTAGGTGTTTAAAATTGTTCCTGCTGAGCACAGTATAGGATTAAAATTTTACCAGGTTGGGAGAGGTGTAACACATTTTGCTGAATAGAGAGCCAATATGATAAACTGAGACATTTTCATTATCCTGAAGCGAATACAAGCGACAGCTCCTTCCTGAACCACATTTGAAGGCTGCACTGAATATTTCTTGATGATCAAGCCATTTTTTAAATGTAGTAGAAGGCAAATTTTAATTTCTTCACTCTCTCAGTGTGTTCAAGGATAGAAGACAATATGAAAACACAGGGACAGTCACTGGCAACCAAAAATGTAATTAGCTTCCAGAAAGGTTAGTGGTTTATTTTTTCTTTCTTATTCCCTAATGAAAAAGAGCCAATAAAAAAATAGCCATGTGACTATGTTCAAACTGTTTTGAATTTTTGCTAAGTCAAACACAAAGGAAAAATATGTTTCATAGAGAGAGTGTGGGTAATAAGTCCTGAGGGGTTAGCACAGTTACTCACTCAGTAAGTAAGGTCATATTATGTGTGATGCAGGGACATTCAGCATAAAAACAGTATTAATAATTCATGTGGCAAGCTGAGTGGTGGAATGATAAGATATAGTGATGGGGAAAATAAACAAAACAACAAAACCCAGCCACTAGGCAGAGACAATGGAAGAAAAAGTTCACATAAAACAAAAAGCCAATAGGCTGGAGATGTGAAAATACCTATTAAGATGTTTCTTAAAAATGCCCATACAGATTCAGTCTTACAATATGACAGTGATTCTGGTTTCTGTTATTTTCTTGCTAGTTATCTCAAGCCAAAGTGACTAAGTGCAGAACCTCACATCATATTTCACTAGCCAACTACATACTGTTTATCTCCACTGCGGCATAATAAAGAGGAACAACGCTCTCTGGATAAGTAAATACAGCAGTATTATGTTAGGAAGAGAATGGACAAGGTGTCCCAGGTCTGAAAAAGAAGGATTTTGCTATTCTGGCCTTAAACACCAGAGGAGTTTTTATTACTGAAACTTTCTCAACAGACTGAAGTCTCCTGAGAAATGTAAGTCTGGAAATAGCTAAGTGAGCTGGCACCTAACTGGGATCCAGAAACTACACTTTTTCTCAGCTTATGATCCCTAAGAAGCATTAGGAATACCTATAGTACCTATAGGAATAGCTATATAGACCACAGTCCTCATAACATGCTCTTTCTTCCAACTGACACTTTCTGTTCTACATATGTGCAGAGCTACAGGATATTGCTCAAAAGAGTGTATGTCAGAAGAGCAAAGTAATGGGATGGAGGGCCACCAACAGCAGTTGGAGGGTGAGAGCATTCACTGAGGATGACAGGCTCACAATAAACTTCTTTTTCTGCTCCTCTGGTTTAAATATCTATACTTTTTCTCACTCCACCAATTAGTGCTTTAAGTTAACGACACAGATGAGAGGAAAGCAGAGACGAGCATCCACCCCCAAAACCCAGTATTTTTGTCTCAAAAATGGGAACTAGATATTCCAAAAAAAAACCTAATCCAGAGGGAGCTAGTCCACTGTATCAAATAACACCCTAGTTTGCTGTCATCTGTAACATTGGCAAGGGCATACCGGTTCATTTGAAAATGACAATTTACCAACCCCAGTGTCAATCATCAAGGAGCACCACTTATAATTGCTCCCAAGTAAACTCTGCTGTTGACCACTACCTTTGAGCCTGACAATCCAGTTAATGTAATACTCACGACGCAGTGTACATATATCTTCATTATGACTGCAAGGATACTAAAGACACTGTGTTGAAAACCTTCCTAAAGTCAATGTAAATTATTTAACCCCCGCCCTTTCCATACCTACAAAGACTGCCACTTCATCATGGAAAGCAATCACACCGGTCAAGAACAATTCACCCTGATTTATTGCCCATGATTTATCCAGACTCTTGCGTTCCAAAATCATTTTGTCCCTCATGTGCCTGGAAATGGCTTCTGTGTATAATATCTTTTTATCAAGAAGCCCTGGAAAGTAGCTAGTGAGGCAAGCTCTGGAGTGCAGCTTTCACCTATGTGCTTCAGCTACAAGAAGATTTCACACTCGTCACCACAGTAGAGATAAGGATTTCATATAAAGTGGAATACCTTCCAAGAAGGAGCAAGCTGTGGAATAACCTGCAGTTTGACTTGCAGTTTTTCAAGGCCTTCTGTACTCCACAGTTCAGCTCCTACAAGAAGAAAGGTATAATTTAAGACACATCCTTGCCTTGATCATCGATTTTTGTGAATCCCAGTTTTAGATAATGAACTTACTGTGCACTGGCATTGACATTAGGGCGATATTCCTCTAACATGCTCGAGTGTTATCATGCCTAAATTTCTCACTTCAATCCTTAACTTTGTCATTTGTGTACCACACTGATACTTCAGTAATGCAGTGTGCTTTAATGGTACTCACATAGTAGACCGAATGGAAGGTGATATAAACATTTATTTTAATGATGACAGGAGTAGAGTTTGAGGCTGGAGTCAGGAAGACGTGACATATGTGTGCCTCAGTAAATTAGCAGTTTGGAGTTAGACCCTCAGACTTCCCACACATTGTCAGGGCAGAGAATACATCTCAAAAGCAGCAAATAGAGACAGGAGAGATTTTAAAATAGCAAACAGGAAACTCAAAGAAAGTAACAAGCCTTAGATCTCATGTGCATCTGAGTTAACAAGGTGACTCAATACAGAAAGTTACCTCAGTTATTATGATTTATCTAAGAGAAGATTAGGGACAAATTTCTCCTCCTGCAGACTTACCTAAGTCCTGGATTTGGGTTTGGGTATCTCATGTTCTTTCTGATGCTCTGGACTTCTGTATTCACTGTTACAGACTTGTCTCTGCAGAGCATAGGACTGTGCATTTTAGAAATTCTTTTGCTTCTGAGCATATTTGGAGTATATAAGTGATAAAACAGTTCTAGAGGTACTTTCTAGCAAGTGTAAATGGCTGGACAGTACTCAGAGGAGGGCTGTGTAGAGGGAGATGTTTCTTGTTTTCAGTGATTTGGGCTTATTTGGGTTAAAGCTGAACAAAATCCAGAAATGTTTTGTCCTTTTCCTCCTCTGCATTTTTGTGAGTGATAAAACTTGAGCTGTGCTGCCAAAATAATCACAGCTTTAAAAGCTGCTTTAAGGGATGGGGATTATCTCAATTATCACAGCTCTTCCAAAGGTATGGGCATAGAGGACATCAATCTGATAAGACAAAAATCCTTGTATTTGTGTTCCTCTATCTATAAATTCGATAATACACCCAGAGGCACTAAATCGAGTCACACTCATGTCACGCCTTACTCATGCAAGTAAGAGAACAGGATTACTTGGTGTTCTGAAACCACGGAATCGTGATACCTAAGACCAGACAGTAAATTATCTGCCCCTTTGTTTAGAGGTGAACAAAGAGGCAGCTTTGCCATGGCAAAATGGACACCTTGCCCTGCCTGAGGCCCAGAAATTCTTCTGGTGGTAGGCCAGAATATAAACAACATATAAAGTCATCCTTTTGCACTACAAGAGTCATAAAATTTTGTTCATTCCAGTACTGACCAGTGTCTTTTCCAAACTCAGGTACAGACTGTGCTAAAGGGACTGCCAACAAGATGCATCTCACAAGACAGCTCAACTGTACCTGAGCATCCTGTGCATTCCTGATTGAGACTAGATCTGCTCTTTGATGCACAGTGGAAAGATGCACATACTGCTGATACTCAGTCAGCAGAATAAGTGCACTGTCTCCAAGCTGGAAGACATCTGCTTAATTGGATTATGTGCACATGTCTATTACACAACATAAGAGCACTTGACTTGCTGTCTTCTTCGTTCAGATATTTAAAATGTCTTCACAATACACCTCTGTTTCTTCTGATTTCTGCATCTTACAATTAATTCTTGCTCCCGCATAAAATCCCACTATGACCCTTCTGTAAACACGCTGAAATTTACATTTGTCAACAGAGAGACAATGTGGTCTGTAGAGCTTGGAGGACCAGTGACTGCATGGAACCATAGCATTTTTACCTTCTGTGGGCTCCAGGCCAGCAAAGCTTGAAAGGTCTAACAGTCACACTAAGTCCTTGAACAGGCAGAGGTAGGCAGAAGCAGTATGTCAGGATCGCTCCGCTCAACATGAAAGCTGGATCTTGCCTGGCTATTGCTTTTCTTCTCTTGTTATTCTTATCCAATTAAATTACTGTAATAATGGGAAATGACATAATTGGTTGATTGTGTTTCTGGAAACATAACACGTGGCTTTTGACCCAAACAGACTCAAGAGCCAGCAGACAGAGGAAATAGCAGCAAGAGACAGAAACCTGTATTAAACTGGAGTCCGGACACAGTTGTTAAAAAGGTAAAGGGGAAAGAAACTTCCTCTATGGCCTCGAAACATGTATGCTTGGATTATTCTGCTGTTATTTGCAAACCGTTTGTGTTCGGGTTCCTCAATTATACAAAATTGTCAAATCGAATATTACAATAATTTACTAATCCTGCTTCTGTTCAGCACTCAGGTCGTCTCTGGGTAGATGCTGTAATCCTATTCTCAAGTGTAACTATTCTAATGATGCTGTATCTTCTACATAACAGGATGTTACCTTAGCCATTGTAAAAGAAAAAGACATGAGCTGGTTTGGAAAACAGAAGACAAAATGGACTGGAGATTGCAAGTTATAAAGCTGGGAGAACTGACAAAGAGAACTATCTTTTCAAAGATCAAATATAGCTATTTGCAGCAAAATTAGAAATATAAGCAAGTTTTTCTCTCTCGTGTGGTGGTTCTGAGAAGGCTTCTGTGCTTGAGTTGGGTATCAAACATGTGCAGCTGATGACTTTACAGGAGACCAGGTGCTGGTAAGATGGATAGTAGGCTGAAGGACAGTGTGGAAGCAACTGCTTAAAGTATCCACATTGCTGCCTTTGCCACTTTCCCAACCAACTCCTTTCTTTCCCTCCCTTTGTAAGGAAGGGGACAGACAGAGGAGAGAAAAGAAAGGAACAAAGTATATATCATTAAAAATATAATGAGGTGAAGGAAAGGGCACTTGAAAGTCAGGATCTGCCAGACAGGCCAAACTCTTGAAGCAGCAGAAAGCATTATTGATACGTGATATCAATAATAAATGTGAATAGGAGGTAAGAAACAGAGAGGAGGATGCGAGTGCAGGTTTGCACTTAAAGAAGAGGGATGGAGCACGCTTGGGCTAATGAGGCAGTGGCTGCTGCACTAAGGGCAGGAGGTTACTTGCCCTGACTTCTCTTTTGGCTTTGCAAACGCAGGGAGGAAGATTTTGGGCTCTTCCCTTTCTAGTGCTGCTGCTGCTGCTGGAGAAATCTCTCCTGTTCTGTGTGTCACACTGAGGCCACGTTATTCAGTGAACGTCAGCTGCTGTAGAGAAAAAGCAATGATAAAATCTGCAAGTACAGAAGAGCAGAGTCAAAGTGTAGAGCTAGAGTTGCAGTCACAGCACCAGCTCTGTAGGGAAGTGATTCACTTGGTCTCTAGGTGAGGAGTGGAGTTTGGTTCTTGGCAGGTGTCCATTGACCGTCCATTGAATGAATAAGACTGCAAATGTGCATGGCTGTTCTCCTGTAAGGCCAGGTCCACAATTCACACATCATGTTAACCAGTGTTTGGATGTTTCCTTCAAGAAGGGCAACCACAAACTACCTCTCTCTTGTCCTCTCTTCCATGTTTGTGCTAAGCACATTCTAGTTCATCTTGAATTACCGTTCCTGCGAGACTAAGAGATTATTCTTGTTAGGACTGTCCAATGAAGACTCACAATGACTAACAAGAAATTGTTTCCAGTCAGGTAGGACTTTATCCTGCTGCAATTGACTGTTGAAGAGCTGAAGAATCAGTGCCTATAGCTATCTTCATCTCAGTGCAGTTCAGCAATTATTACACATATTTTAGGGACATCTTTGGAAATCCTGAATGTTTCTAAGATAAAAAATTTCTCTTGAAATCTCATTGGATTTTCTCAAAGGATTTCAGAGGCTTTGAACTTCCTCTCAGGAAGGAAAGTGGATGATTGTTCTTGTCTTGTTTTGGTGTTTCTAAACAGGAATATGAAAATAAAATTACATATTGGCTCCTATCTTCTTCAGAACTTCCCATAAAGCAAGGTTAAAAAGCGAGGTTATTGGTATTTTGGGAGAAATCATTCTAACTCGTTAGTGAGTCACCTGTATTTACCTAACCTTTTTCTATTTGCTTCCAAGGAACATTGATCCTTCTCCTCCTTATCTGGCTAGTACCAAAGATGTGAATTCTTAAACCTAGATTGAGTACACCCACCAGAGTCTAAGACAATCTTTGACAATTAAGGGTGAGGATAAAAGCAAAAAGTTCTCCCCGGTATAAGTGCAAAGCATATCAAGAAAGCAGGATTTGAAAATTTATTCAATCTTTCTAAGGACCAAAACGATTACAAGTGATAGAAATATGTAAAGAAATGGGCTTCCAGCAATGGTTGTAAGCAGATATTCTTCTTCAAACAAACATTTTAAAATAAATGATTTTAAATAGGTGTTTAATTTATTAGATATTCCTTGAGATTTTTGTCTTTCCTGTTTTCATTATGTTTAGGCTGAGGAGGGAAAAGTTTGATAAATGCCCTCAGCAAAGGGTATTTTGTTCTGTTAACGTAGTATTTGCAACTGGATATCCTTTAGGGGAGAGTTTCTAGGCTATAATTTCCATGCAACTAGGGAGAAATGGAATTATTTCTCATCTCAAGCTCAACTGAATTTATCTCGTACTAAAATCTCTGTTGTTTCTTAGTGTTCCCTCTAGGTGTTGCAGTACCCTCTCCTACTTGTGAGGGCTCATTTTTACCCTTGAGAACTTCAGATAAGTTACCCCAGCGAAGAATTAGATCATACGGGTTTTGAACAATGATTTAGAGTCTAGCACCTAGAATAAAGGACAGTAAAACCCTGTAATATCATGTAGTCTGGACACCAGTGAGTGCAGCGTTGTGCCTTTAGATATAGTTAAGCACACATTATGTAGTGTTCTTCCCCTGAGAGCACCTTCCACAGTCCAATCCCCTGCAGTGCCCAGGAGCATTTCCTAACACTCCCTGTACCACTTGCCTGACTCAGTATCATCCCATTACTCTTAGTTACGGCCCCTTGATTCGCCGGTTTAAATCCTCACATTTCAGCTGCATAAACCTGCCATGTATTTACAGGCAGATTCATGTTGTGTTAGCCAACACACAAAAAGCACAGCACACACTTCACAGTGGACAGTGTCCACACTTCAGGTTGTGAAAAGGAGTAGAGAATAAGCCTTAAGAGATTGCATTTGACTACATGTGGATGTAATGAATAGAGCCCCTGGTGCACTTCCTCTGACTCCAATATACATATCTAAAGAAAGTTGATAAGCTAGGACCTAAAAATGCCTGCTTCTCTCTGCTGTGTATAAAAAGAGGATCTTCACTGGTTGGCCTGTGTAAAAGTCCACACTGCAGATACCTAAACCTAGGTGAGATATATTGCACTTCAGGTCACTGTGACAAACCACCCCATAAAGCGGCAGCTGTCTCACGGGTTGGGTCCTCTCCAGCACTGAGAAAAGAGCACAAGGAAAAGGTCTCATCCCTCCTCATTGTCACCGCTGCATAGCTTGGATTGAATCGTCACCCCCACCACAGCATAATTGTGTCACAATCCTACAAGGTGTTGAGTGCTCTAATTCCAGCCTGAAAGTGTCCACCTGTGGGTACTGAGGTATCCCCTGGGCTCACGGTGTTTAGGGGACCATATGAACAATTTGCCTCGTCTACCTTTGGGATATCCTTTTTATAAAATCCCAAATGCAAGCCTGATGAGCACTAAGAAGTCCTTTCACATACAATTAGTCTATTTGTATAGGCACAAATTTAGGCATTCTATAATCTTACACCTTAATTTGATACAATAATTAGGAAAGGAAGGAGGAAAGTTAAGCATCTGTGTTTTGTAATTACAGTAGCGAGTTAACTACACAGATCTGTATTCTACTTGTTAGCCATATGGGGAAAATAAACTGGTTTTCCTGACACTGTTTGAGTCATCTTTTTTCCCCCCTAGCTGAGCTTTTTTTGTGAATGTCATCTGCATCTTCAAGTAGAAGAATGTGCTATTGTGGACAGCAAAACCAAATGTTTTAGTATTGCTGCAGTGTGCTTGCCATCCCTCTCTGACTTCAGCCTGTGTAAAGATTACAGCATTTCCTATCATAATGCAATTTTAAAAGTAACTTTTTTGTTTGCTGAAGGTCAAAAAGACAAAAGGCCATTCTGTGGTAATTACTTTTCCTGCGGTTTAAAAAAGAAAATTCAGGTCACATTACATAAAAATTCCCCCCTCCTCAATATTTCAGGTTTTTACTTCCTACCTACCGTACGTTGCTGAAGCTGCTTCAGATATCATAAGGAACTTTGTGTTACGTCATTCTTCTAACCTGCAAGCAAAAAGTAGATCTCATCAGAGAAAAAAACAAACCCTGCTTTTCTGTGGAAAACATTTTCCCCAATGAGAAAAAAAAACCAAACTAACACTGAAATGAGCAGGTATTTTCAAGAAAATACTGGATTTTTTTTTTCTACTAGCAAGAATGTGCCATTTTAGAAAGGGAAAATCATATCTGTCAGCTTCCTGGCTGCCAAGTGTCGTATTAATCCTGACTTCAGGTAGATACTCTGACAGTGCCCCAACCCTTGATAAACCATTTAGTCCCTGTTCAGTCTGGTAAAGACTCTTCAGACTCTCACTGCACTGTGATGTGGCTTTAGCTGATAGATCAGTCAGAGGATGATTTTCCTCTCTGCCCTCCCTTCACCACATTAATATTGATTATTTGGAAGTAAGGAGTCCCAAGGAGTGGAAACGGATACGCCTCATTGCCTTGAACAATTCTTTTCCCTCTATTGGGACAGTACAAGGTAAATTAATAGTGTGCTTGCAGACACTAGATAATGTTAATGTATTTGCTATTGATAGAGTGAAATAACACGAGTAACTTCAGCTTTACTTAAAACAAAACATTAATTTTCCAAGGCCACTAGGATTTATGCAGCTGGTCGGGGTAACACATACAATCTTTGTATTTAAATATGCAACATTTGTGGTTTTAAACATGAGGCAGGATTTTATTGCCAGATGAAAGACAAAAGGCAATTTCAACTGATTGCTTACGCTCTCATGCTTTTTCCTGTTTTTAATCTAAGTCCTTGCTCATTTTTGTAGGTAAAAAGATGCCTTTTCTACTAGAAAATAATGCATAGCAGCTTTATCCCCTGTGACCTTCTGGTTACATAAAAATATATAGGAAATCCGTAAGTGCAAAAGCTGTGGTCTTGTGTATGTTTTAAAAAAAAAAAAAAGAAAATTCCACGACAAAAGAAAAAAAAGTGTCGGCAATGAGGGAGACTCCACTTCCACATCCATAAATTTGAATGCTCTAGGAAATTATCACAGCCATGTTGGATTAAGTAGTGGGTACTTTACAAAAGACAAGACCTCTGCTAGCTGGAAGCACGCATGGTGTTTGAGCCACAAGGCTTTCTTGACCTTATGGCAGATTTAAAAGGTCTGCAGTCCATAGCATGGGTTCTTTCCACAGTTCCTCCTGCTTTTGGTGCATGAGGAGCATCTCCCATGCCGTGATGGGAAAAATGGAGGAAATTGCCAGCATAGAGCATAGGTGAATCTAATGACACGTTGGTGATGGCTGCACATCCACAACGCGGTCCAGCAGGGCTCATGACACAGAAGCACAGGCTGGGAGGCAGTGAAGGCTTTGCCGTGCAGGTTCAAAGCATTGCCACATTACCATTACCCTTCTGGCCCCACCAACTTGCTACATGACTTTGCACAACTCATCTGAACTTAAAGTTGGAGTTTACCCATCTGTAACTACCACGTAGCAATAAATTATGGATAGAACTTGAATTACAGCAAATTTAGCCCTGCTTTTCTCTTTGCACTCTGATCCTAATTTCTACAAACGTGTTTCTAGTTCATAAATATTCACAGAATAGCTCATGTAAACAAATTTTGTCTACGTGTTATTCATGCACTGTTTGCTTTGATTGTGCAAGTTCCTCTATGTGTTACTTATGGTGGGTGAACGGTCATAAAAGTCACATACTATTACTTCTGGTACCTGAGTGGGTGACTGAATTTTCTAGACAGGAATATGACAAATGACAAACCGTGGATAATGAATACCAAGTAACAAATAGCAAACTATAAAGAATGAATATTTGGAGGAATAATTATTTGTGCTGAAAATCATGAAACTTTTAGGATTTGCCAGGCTTTTTTTCTCCCAGACAAACTGGTATTCATTTGAAAGCTCATGAATGATAGATAATCCCATCTCACAAATAATGACAGTTCAAACCTCAATTAAACAAGCTTCACAAAACCCCTGGGAGATAGGCAGTAATAATAGTTTTATATTACTAAAACTGATACGTGAATATTTTCCCAAAGAAGTTTGGCATTTGAGGGGTACTTCAATACCATTGAAAGAAAAGCGCTGCTGCAAATCAGTGAAAAATACCATTATTATATTTGTCAGATTCCAGCTTGCAAGAAAATTAGATGAAGGACACTCAAGATACCAGCGCTGGTGCACTGTTTAAGGAAAACAACATCATTTACTTGTGGCAGACCAGCCCAGAGCCTCTTCCAGACTCAGTGAATCCTACAGTAACTTGACAGCCTGCCAGCCCACAGAGAAAATGCCAAAAATTCCTTCTCACCATGTGGGAGTTAAATCATAGTTAAATGATTAACTATATGTGAAAAGCACAGATAACCTGCACCTATCCAGCTTGTCTGGAAAGAACAAAACCTTGTTTCTGTTGTAGCAGTTACAGATTTATTAGTTGATCTCACAGAATTCATTACTTGCTATTTGTACTTCAGTACCATCAGTCTCCAGGGTCAAGGCACCTTTCTGCCTCTGTGATGGTCTGTATAAACTGTATAAGCTGAAAGCTCAAATCCTGACCACAGTCTCAGAGTACGCACACCAGAGGAGCAACCCCACAGCACAAGTTCTTTCACAGATGCAGAACATGATGTTTATCTGAGAGGATTTGTGATCAAAGCACATAGTTTATAGGAGTTCAATTTTCATCATACTTCATTGCTGTAGAGTTTGAAGTGATGAAGGATGGATGAGGTAGTAAACGAAAGCTTTTTGCAATTCTTCCAGTAGTCCTTCTGTTGGAGCATCGTGGTTCAAGCCCACTCAGCTGGCAACATAGCACAATGCAGCCACTTGCTCCTTGCTCCCCTCGCTGCTGGGATAGGGAGGAGAAAATACAGAAAAAGCTAGAGAGTTAAGACTAAGTACAAGGGAGGGAATATTCACCAAAAACAAAAGACATACTTGATGGGCAAAAGACTTACTTGACTTTAGGAAATAAAATCAATACCATTTAAAGAAAAAAAAAACACCACAAATTTACCAATCAAATCAGAGTAGGACAGTGAGAAAAACAACTGATCGTAAAAACACCTTCTCTCACTTCTTCCATCTTCTCAGGCTCAAATCTACTCCTAATTCTCTACCTCCTCCTCTCCAATGGCACTGTGGGGCAGAGTATGGAGGTTGTGGTCAGTCCATCCCATGTTGTTTCTGTCACTCCTTCCTCCTCAGGATGAAGACTCCTCCCAGCCCTCATGTGCTCCAGCATGCTGTCCCTCCTACAGGAGACGGTCCAACACAGACTTCTGCAACTAGCATGGGACTCTTCTGTGGGCCATAATCCTCCCAGCAATGAACCACTTCAGCACGGGCTTCCCCCAGAATCACGGCCTTCTTTGGGAGCAGCCACCTGCTCCAGTGCATGGCCCTCCATGGGCTGCAGGTGGGATTATGCTCCGCTGTTGATCTCTAAGGGCTGCAGAGAGTCAGTCTGCCATCTCACCATGGGCCAAAGGGGGATGACTGCTTCAGTGTGTCTCCTCCTCTCCTTCCTCACGGACCTCAGTGTCCTCATGGTTATGTCTCTCACGTTCCACTCCTCTCCAAAAGAAAAGAACCTGCAAAATAAAAGAACTCCTCCAACAGGTCTTTCCCCTCTTAAATATGTTATCATAGAGGTGCTGATTGGCTTGGCCTTGGTCAGAGGCAGGTCTGACTTGGAGCTGGGAGAGCTTCTAGAAGCTTCTTACAAGAGGGGCACCAATAGCCCCTTTCCCCGCTATCAAACGCCACCAGACACAAACCCAACACACTTGGTTACAAACCCGCTGCACTCTTATTGTATACTTTTTCCCTGGAATGTAACAGGAAACTTCATTACCCACCATATTGTCAGTTCCTCAGTTTGTGTGCAAAGGGCCTATAAAGCACCTAAAATGCTCCAACCTGGTTTTGGACATTCTGCACTCAAACAGAGAAAAACAACCTTTCTTATTTAAGGCAACAAAAACAAACAAACAAACAAAAAAACCCCCACAAAAACCAGAGCATCCAAAGCCCCTCTTCTTCTAAATGCATGCTTGAGTGCACAAAGTGCAGTCTGAACTGCATTTTCGTTTGGATACTCGGGCAGGAGAGAGAGAACACAAACACTTGCTGTGTGGAAGGCAGTGACAAATATCAAGACAGAAGCTGGTCTCCTTCTTGCCAGTGTTAATCTGAAATAAAGCAGTGCCTATGCTGATATGAACAGGATCTGGATTAGGCGTGTTTTCTCTACAGATTTCCATGTTTTTCATCCTACTAATCAAAGATCTGTTCTTTGTGCTGCTGTATTAACAATCTTGCCCTCAAAACCAAGGAACAGTTTCTGCAGCCCAATATTTGCCCAAAAAACAAGGATATAACCTTTGGATTAGCAAGATGACTTGTTCAACTTGATCAAGAAAATCCTGCTGGCCTCACAGAGCTAATAGCATCTCACTTTCTCATGCAGCGTCAACTCTCACGAGTGGTTCCCTTTTTTTCTCTTTTTCTAGGTGAGCACACTTAACAGCCTTCAAAGTAGCCAGGGTTCTTCTTTTCTTCTTTTTTGTAGGTAATGCTCCCCGTTCTCAAAGTAGGAAAAAAAACTGGGGTAAGTTCCTATTAAGCCAACACAGCCCTTCTTAAAATCTCAAGGCATCAGTGCTCCTACCCTCTTGAACCTTTCATACTCTTAACAGCTTCTGTTTTTCACTTTTCTTTTACAGCTTCAGGTTTTGAAAACATACTTTTTTTTCCCTCCGGCCTAAAGACACTTTTCTTCCCAAAATGTATAAATTCCCTTGTACTGCAGGGTAAAGGAGCTGATGCACGTTTGCAACTTTATCGGTATCTTGTCGTGCTTCTTCACCAGTCCAGCATGTACTGCGAAAAAAAAGGCTTAGAAGTGAAAGAAAAATCTGTGACATGGTATCTGAGAAGAAAGCACCTTGTGTTTCCAGGACAGCACTGGGAGTTAGACCCTATAGAGGTCTAGTCCTTTTTCTGGCATTGATTTCTGCTCTGACCTTTCACCAGTTGTTAAACTCTTGGTTTCAGAGGTGCTGAAAGACTGCCACTAGGTAAAATCCCTTTTTTTAAACTGAGGTCAGTAAGAGCTTTGCAGCTGGAAGCCAGGATTTCATCTACTCACTTCAGTTGCAGCTGTGGGTATTCCAAAAACCATGCAGCTGGGGAGGGCAAACTTGGTAAGGGGAAAGGTTAAGTCAAAACCAAGTTGGAAGCAGCTTTAGTTGTGTTTAGTTACTTCAAGATATGATCCTGATTCCGCCCCAAGAGTCAGGCAGATTAGCAACTGATCTGATAAGACAATGAATTAATTGTCAGTAAAAACTGTGGCATGTAGTGAATGACTGATTGTAAATGAACACAAGAGCTTAATACCTGACATAGGTCTTGTTAACAGGGGAGATTAAGAATTAACACACGATGTCACATCGTGACGTAAGGCCCTACGGAGTGGCACGCACTACCGTGTCTTTTGTGGACTGTCATCCACAGTTTGTCAGTGCAGATATGGTACCATATATTAGGGAATTAATTCCATTTTAAAGTTTGAAATAAAAAAATAAAAGCAATTAAAGTATCCAGAGTATTCCATGGACAGGGAGAGGTCGCTGAAATACAATTAGAAATAATAATTCAGTTGAAAGTTGAGCTTCACATTTGTCTGCAGTCAAATACTGTTTATCTGTCTCTTTCTCTTACATGCATGGAGCAGTGGAATGACCTTCAAGATAAAATAATATAAACCGAAGCAAGCTCAAATCGTGTACATTAGTGTCATGCATTTAGTGCCAGAATAATGCTTAATTCAGCCACATATCTGAATATATATTTTTACCTATGAGCTTCTTTGGCATTAAAATGACTACATATACTGAAAGCTAAGAATAAGAGAAACTGCATTTCTGGATGAAGGCTGAAAGGAACTGAGCTATAAGCAACGAGAGAGGATTTAGTAATAATTGACTTAAATACAGTGAACAATGCTGGAGAATGGGTGTAACAAAAGGACACACAGCGGCCAACACAAGCTGGGCTGTTTGCAATAAACTAGGTAAAATATGTCCTTCCTGCTACACACCAAACGATAAGAACTTTAGAGTATCAGGAAGCAACTCTCAGTCAGCATAAGTTGTCATAGTTCCAAAGACTTACAGAGTTGCTAAGATGATTATGCTAGTAAAGCATTAGATTCTACCTGCTTGCCTAGTTTTTCATCTCAGAGAAATGAGACAGAGCCTTCACAAACTACAGAAATGAGAATGCTTCCCACATACACATTTGAATGCATCTTCTTTTCCTATCCTCAGTTATAAATAGAACTGGTTGACATTTTTCATTCACATGGCTTGTCAAAAAAAAATGGCCTTTTGGTTTTTTTCAGAATATTCTAGCCTTGTTGATGTTTTGATTTGTTTGGGCTTTACTTCATCATGCTCTCTCAAATAATAATAAAAGCAACCTCTCCTCAACAGAGACTTTTTTGTTTAATCTCTGCAGTGAACAGCTTTTTGTTTTTCACAAATGTTTTGTTTTTCTCATCCTCACAAGGTGATGTAGGGCATTTTCCTATGCTTCCTTAATCAGATCATAAATGTAATTCCAAAAGAGACTGGACATTTAGATAGCTAACTAGGCCTAGACTAATTTAATCATTAGCAACTGATGATTTAAACTGGCAGTATGTAGTGGGGATGTTAGTTTATATCAGATATCAGGAATAAAAATGACTATGTGATCAGATTCTGGCTGAGGTGAAGTTTTCTTCCTTGATGCCTGGAGCGCTGGCAGTCCCAGATATAAACCAGAGAAGAAAAAGGATGATATGTCTGACCCTGAATAGCACTTCAGATCAATTCTTTGCAAGACTCTTATTTCTTAAAAAGTTAAACTGACTTCTGACCAGCTTTAATTACAAATCTCAGCTGTGTTCAAGGCAGAAGCTGTTCTGTAAACTGTTTTCTTCTAAAAACAGCTTTAGCAGTTCTGACTCCTCTCCCTGAAAGTTTGCGTTTCCTGGTTTAGAATCTTTTTGTCTTCTCCACCTTCAAGCTATTCTTCACAATTTCATTGCCGAAGAATCTTCACATCTTTTCCTTGCTGTTTCTCTAAGTCTGTGCCTCCCCTAATAAGTCTCTCTAATTATTTCCTAGCCCTTACCATGTAAGGAAATTTAGCAAGGAGTCACCTGGGAGAGACTCTCCAAGGGACACACAACTCCTGGGTGATGGAGAGGTGGGACAATACGGATTAAATTGCATTGAGTGATACAGGAGTCTGTGCATATACCACCAGAAGATGCTGGGGACAGGGGCATTCTCCATTATCCCATCCTTCCTCTGTACCTCACAAACAAATCCATCCCCATCTCTGAAGTTCCCAGAATAGCATGGTTTGGACTACTTGGAAAAGCTCCCTGCTTGTCAAGTTTTGCAGATTTTGTAGGTTCAGGCCTGTTTTTTATCAGGTTTTCCCTTTCTATTAACAGGACAATGTTTGGGATGCTTTGTATCAATACACACAGATCAGAGTTTGTATTTTCCTCAATATAATTTCAATATAATAATTTCCCTTACTATGTTCCCATCCCCTCAAGCTCCTCAAATTATTATCCTGTCCTTTCTGGCATTCATGATTCCTCCCTGTTTAATATAATCTGTATATATATTAGGGTGCCTTTACTCCCAATTTTTAAATCATATGCAGTTGAGAACCAATACCCTATGCTCCACTGCTGCAATGGACTGTTGACCTAAACTCACACCTTTGTTTTTTTGTCATTCCTCACCAATTCTTAGCAAGAGTTCAGAGATGCATTTGACAGCCTCAGAGGAACCACTCTGCTTGAGTCTTTCAGAAAACATTGCACTATTTTAATGAAACATGGCATTCACAGCCTGCACTTCAGTCCCATTGAGAAGAAAGGGTTGGCAATGGATACACATAAGAAGAGAGACTGTGGCAGGAGGCATCTATGGATTTTTCACGCTGCAAGGAGTTACAGGGCATGAAAGCAAAAAGGAATATGGATGGAGAGCTAGTTTATATACAGTGAGTGCCCTGGAGAGGAGCAGATAAGCATCAGTGTGAAGGCAGGAGGCCTGAGGCTGGCAAACCTCCACTCAGCCTGCCCAAGGAGTGACTGCTGGTCCCGGGCATCAGTGAGAAGGCCTCGCCTGGGCAGGAAACCAACTGACCAAGCCAAAGCACTGATCTGTGAAGGTGCTGACTTGGACAGCAAAAACAAACTTTCATTGTACTCAGTCGATAGAAACATCTCGGCTTTTTTTTGATGTACTGAGTGTCGGTGCCCAGGTGCCGGCAGCGTGGGCTGTCTCAGGGTGGGATCTGTGAAGAGAGGCCAGGGCTGCCCTGGGCCAGACATAGCCGGTCCCAGCCACTCCAAGGGTCTCCCCCGCAGGACACAGCTGAGCCTCTCAGCCAAGATGGGGGTGCCAGGGAGAAATCAGGCTCCAGAAAGGGCCAAAGGTGGCCCAGGCAGAGGAGGAGGAAGCCAAGGAGGGAGCAGTGGCAGAGGGAGTCTGAGGGAGTGAGAGAGCAGTTGCGTGGGAGTGTGGCCCTTAACCAGCGGTAACCTACCACAGAGTTATTCATCTCCTACTGAGGAGCAGAAAAGGTTTCATTTACTTTCCTCCAAAAACCTCATAGTCTCAAACTAGGCAGCAAACATCACCCTTGGCTATGAAAAATAGGAAAAACGAGCAATTCAGGAGGAAATCAGTCTAATTATGATGAGAAAATGGAAAGAAAAACAAACGAGTTTGTTGGGCATAACATTAAGAAACATCTATAAAAAAAGAGAAGCAATTCAGAGAACAGTGTATCCTTCCTTAATTCTATTCATTTCACATCTGAAAGGACAATGGTTGCACTTTGGCTGCACAATGTTGAATAGGTATGTAAGAATGTATACCAAGTCATGTCCTAGAGGTCATCATTGTCTCCTCGAGGATACTTCTAATGCTTCAGATGCAATTTGAAACCATAAAATACCTATTTTAGCCACCGGGAGACTTGTGCTCATAGGTTGGAGGATCCTGATGCTCACCCATGTCATATAGTGACATACTTGGAAAGAGATATCTCTGCATTGGTACCCAGCGGTCACAAGTATTTACACATCTGTACGAGCAGGTGTGGGGTTAAATCCCACTATACGTATTATGCAAGGCAAGTGATAGACCAAGACATATTTGTTTCCCAGCTCCATAATTAGGCTCCCAAATGAGTGACTGCTGATTGCTTAGCATTTTTTAAAGCCTTAAGGCTGCAATTTTTGCAAAAGTAATGAAAGTGGTTTCAGGGGAACTTTACAGCTTGCACAGAATCTGAAACATCGTAGTCTTCAGGATTTTTTTTTCCCCTCTAACCAAAAGCGAAGATTTGGATCCACATAAGGATAAAATGTAAAAGCATGCAAGTCAGAAAAGCTGCAAAATCTTTAAATTTGAATCTAGCATATAGAGCTTAAAAAAATAAAAAAGAGTGTCTGACAACATTAACTTGAATTTTAATTTCTAGGTATCCAGGATATGACTTTAGTCTATGATTTTCTCATTTTCATTTATTTAGTCAGAAGTTTTTCATGGACATTGGTCTGGAAAGGCTTAAATAGATATCCTTCTTTCACAGGACAGATACAGCAGTCTTCGAGACCTCAACATTTTCAATGTTGTGTTTGGTGACTCATGTGTCCTTAATAGAATTGCAAACTTATCATTTTGGACAAGAAGGGGCAAATATTCCTGATATTTAGACTTGTGAACTGTAGGGAACTACAGAGACCATGTGTTGCAGATTTTTCTTTCTTCTGCCATGTCAAAAATAAAAGCTCTGGCATGTTTTGTTTTGGCATTCATTTATTTATTGTTTGACAACTCCAGAAGTTAAGACCAATATTAACACAGGAACTGCCAGACAGAATCAGTCCAGCAATCCCTCTGTCTCCAGGGAAACCCAATGCTAGAATAGGAAGGCACAAAAAGCCCTACAGCAGGCAGTTATGAAATAAATTGCCTTCTTTTTAAATATATGTTGTAGTAAGAAGGATATCAGTGATATCTAGCCGAGGGTCTGTACATTGAGTAGAGTTATCTACTACCTTATTTTTGTCACCACTGTTCCTAGAAATTAAGAGAAGGAATGCAAACAAGAATGCCCAGTGCAAGTGCCTCTGACCTTTGGAAATAATTGGATGTGGATCCAAACCTGGCAGCCCTATCGTGTACTAAAGTCTCTTAAAATCATCCTATCCATCAGCAAGACAGGGAAAGAGAAACATGGGAGAAAAGGTCACATTAGCAGGAAGCAGCTGGCACGATTCCACGAGGTTCATTTTATTTAGTGGGACCAGTTTCTGCTTTTCAAATTCCACATCCATGCCAAAATTTGATGGCACAAACATGCACAGAATTTCACACGTAGATATGCACTGTATCAGGGTGACATTTCAGAAATGATATGCAAGAAGTTACACTCACATGACTGTAAATAATAGTGGTCCAGTTCCCCAGAGAGGGCACTAAACTCTTACTACATCCTCTGCAAACACAACCACAGATTCGCTCTACACTGTACACACACACAAACCGCCTTGCTTTAGCAGAAAGGCTGAAACATTTATTAGAGGAAAAGATTATAGTGATGCAGTTTAAACACCACTAACTAAACAGGAATTGATGGGGAAAAAAATCAGCTTAGTAAGAGGCAAGTTGTTGCTTCATCATACTGACAGCCATGCTTCTACCATTAAAGAAAAATCCATTTTGTGTTTCCACAGCTGTTTTCTTCTTGGGCTCTTAAAGAAAAGGGATTTCCTAAACCACTAAAGATCACTTGTGTACCCCAAAACATGGTACATGAATCATTGACTAATGAGCCATAAATCTTCTAGAAGAAATCCATGGATAGTAGTGTGGACGTAGCTCAGAAGATTTACAGACACTTGGAGGCTATCTCTGAGGCCAGAATATTCATTGCAATGGGAATCCTGCACACATAGAGCTAAGCTCTCCTTAAACCAGCTTGGATGCCGAACTGACAAGGTATGAGAAGAGGAAGAACGTAAAAGTAGATCAGGAGAGCATCAGACAGACCACAAATCTTCAAGAGGCTTGCCAGTATATCCCATTGACTGCATTATTTCCCATCATCACGGAGATTTATTATGCCTTTTCCCAGCAACCCATTTACAGGAAAGTCCTCAGCGCAGTGGGGCTGTGAATGTATAGGGACTAGTTCAGCCCTCACCACCAGCTAGTTATAAATGGTGAGGAACATCCCACATCAAACTCCCCATTAAGAAATATAAACTGAAGCTTGACTTCTTTATCTAAACGTCTCTGATTTTCCAGATGAGTTGTAAGCAAAAGCATTAAACCAAACTCAACCATCTCAGAATACCCTTTGCAAAGCTCCTTGATTTTGTCTTCCCGACCTGCTATACAGACGTAGACCTCCACAAAACCTCGGTGTTCCACCAGTCTAAAAGAACTCCTTCAAATGATACCTGCTCTATTGCTGCAGACAGACAAGAAAAACCTCCTTCTACAAATGTCATTTTTCATCAGTGGTAATGACATCACCTTCCTCTCCAGATTTTAACCCAAGGTCTCTTAACAAATAAAGGCAGACTCACCAGATTTTTGTCTGGCACACACCCTTCTGAATACAATGAATTCTCCCCATGGCAACTTCCTAAAAAAAAAAAACAAAAAAACCCACATCTCGTAACTGAAAAAATTCTCCTTTTGCACTAGACCATGGGTGTTGAGTAGGGTGGATTCTCAAGGAAATTTCTCAAGATCAGTTTATAGAGTTAAAGTTTGATTGGTTCTGTGGTGGTTTTTTTTTTTTGCCATTTCCATAAATTGTTTGGGTACAAATCAGTCAGGAAATGTTGATGTGTCTGAAGACACTTTACAAGCAGAAAGGAAAATTCATCAGTTGCATTACTTGCTCTGAATCATTCACTCAGCTCTACTACTGACAACTTGGAGTTCATCCAAAGGGTCCACGCTCCATATTGTGTTCAGGAGCAATCATTCTCTACAGAGAATGTTTTTGCATGTTAATGACTCATTTGCGTTCAGTAACCAGTTACACGTGTCTACAGAAATCACACCAAGTTTAAGATTCAGTTGCCTAACAGCTTTAATGCAACATCATACATCATATTTTCAGATGCAGCAATCTGTCCCATCCTAATTCTGAGACTGCTAAGAACATCCTTACTAGGTCTGTAAATCACAGCACAGGTGCAGTCATCTGTCACACAAAGGCTAGGCTGGAGCTGCAGAAGCTTCTTCACAGCACTGCCAATACACCTCAGAAAAGACTTCCAGGTAAAACTGAGCGAAATTCACTGTTCTTTTAATTCATAACATGTATTTTTTTTCTTTTGAGAAGATAGTTTTTCAAAAATTATGGATGACTAAGAAAAAAAAAAAGTGCTGCTTTGGTATTTGATCAGGGAAAAAAAACCAAAACTATCTGGCAAGGCTCAGGTGCAACAAAATTATCAGGGATTCTCAGTTTTAAAGGAACGGGGTCTAAAGGAATGGAGAAATGCTTTACTGAAATGAAGCTGATCTGCATCACTGGGAACACTCTCCAAAGGGAGAAGAAAGGTAATGAGGCTGGGAGAAACACTCGGAAGATGAAGACTCTCTTCAACAAGTCTCAGCTAATGTACGGTTCTTCAGGACAATATCCTGATGCTGCACAGCAGCTCCTTATATTTCAGGACAGCAAGCAGCCTGGGAAGACTCACCTCAGGCTCCTCTGTGTTAGGTGTATGATGCTGTATAAGGCAGTTTTGCTCACATTTTAAAGATCTCCATTCCCTGCACGATTTTCTTGCAGGACGGTTTAATATGAGATATTTCTGAGGAACTCAGAATTTATTTATGTTTTGGCAAATATTTTGTTCCCTGCAAAACAGACTTTGAGACGTGCTGAAACTAAACCCAAGTGCAAAAACACTCTGTGACGGGTTTAGACCAATGATTTGAACCCATTTCTCCATCTCTGGTCAGCTGGCTTTAGTCTAATCAGACAAAGAATCTCTCCTTGGTCCTCTCGGTTGAGCAACTTCATTTCTCATGGTTTGCAGAGAATGTATCCCACTTGGGAGGTTTAGGTTGAACATTATGAAAAACTTCTTCATTGAAAGGGCTGTTAAGCAATGGAACAGGCTTCCCAGGGAGGTGGTGGAGTCACCATCCCTGGAGGTATTCAAAAGACATACAGATGAGGTGCTGTGAAATCCACTAGACCTATAACAGGTGCTCTCTGTTAACCTCTCTCCCTTCCCAAAATGGAAGAGAAAAGAAATAAGGGAGAGAGACTTATTGATTAGAAATGGAAATTAGAACAGCTTTAATGAAAATAATAATAATAATAACGGAATGTATAGAAATATATACATCATCAATATCAAATCCAACCGCCCTGATGGCACTTACATCCCCATCACACTGATGCTGTGGAGCAGGCACTGGGGAAGTCCCAGACTGGACTCAGCAGCAGATGGGAAACTAATTCAGGAGCTGGATTTTGGAACTGGATTCAGGAACACACAGGCCAGGATCGAAGGCAAAACAGACAGAGTCCTTCTCGGATGCCAACCATTGAAGAAGAGCTTGACCCTCATGATCGCTCGGCTTTATACCGAGTATGATGTACATGGGATGGAATCCCTCATCAGTCAGTTTAGGATCACCTGTCCTGCCCACTTCCCCTCAGTAAAAGGTGTGGCCTTTTACTGTCTTCACCCCCAATGTGGTACACAAGATCTAACAGTGGCCTTGGTCTGCACACCAATCCCTGATACCAACACTAAACATCAGGTGTTATCACTGCTGGAAGCAGAGACTGTCTGAGAAAACAGGCTGCTGACTTCAGAAAGTGCAGTTACCTAGAAGAACTGAAACTTAACTGAAAAGTAAAATCACTGAAAGGAGTTATTCTATTCTAACTCAAACCAGGACAAGTGCCTAGGGACATGGTTTAGTGGTGGGACTGGCAGTGTTAGGTTGATTGTTGGACTCAATGATCTTGAAGGTCTTTTCCAACCAAAACGATTCTCTGATTCTATGATCCTATGTTGCAGAATTCTGATTCTATGATCCTATGTTGCAGAAGNCCAACCAAAACGATTCTCTGATTCTGTGATCCTATGTTGCAGAAATTTATGATAGATATTCACCAGCAAAGGACTGTGAAGCCAGAAAAGGACAGCTCACCTAACTGTAATCATCTAATTGAGTCTTCTAGGCATACGTAGCAGGCAATTCACCCTATAGCGGAAGTCGAAACAGAAATAAAGGGGTTTATCTGTCTCCATGGGCAGATAATAGCTCCACAGATGGCTCCATCTAGGTGAAATACACACTGTAAAATACAGGAAACAATTCCCTAGTCTTATTTTCAAAGATAATAACTAATATAAGGAAGGGATTAAAATGCTCAGCCATTCAGTTATAACCAAGGAATTACTTTCCCTTTGGACTGCTCTTTGCCCTTGCTGATTTCTGTGATGGAGGTACTCTGGCAGATATGTGGACATAATATTCCCAAACCTTAGTCTTTACAATAGGAATATATTAATATCTATAAGCAAATTATATTAATATCTATAAGCAAATTATATTAATATCTATAAGCAAATCATATTAAGATCTATACGAAAAAGCGGTTCATAATATATATAATATATTGATTACACCTATACAGCCTAGAGTGGCTCATTTACAACTATATAATGAAATGTCTTTCAAGCTTCTGGTTTATTCTCTGAACAAGAATGAAATGTATAATTAAGGGTAATTTTTCATACAACCTTTCTGGAATATTTTTATGTATAAGATAATAGGTTATTTTCCAAAAAGGAAAAAAGAAAGGTGAGGCAGCAATGAAAATGGAGATTCATGTGTCCTAGAAGTCTTTTTTTAGGTCATTACAAGAGGACAGGATATTACAAAGGCAAAAGAGGAAAAGAAGCATTTGCATATTTCTTGAGGAATTCCCAGATGTGACCTCGCAGCACAGAATACCTCGTGATGTTCTGGCAGCGTTATGTGCCCCTGTGGTATCAAGGTGTTCGTACACCATTGCTGGGAACTACTGAACAGCTTCTCACACCATGATGTCATTCCCCTGGACAACAGCCCCAATCTTATTCTCTGCTAATGTTCTCAATAGTCTGCTAAACACCTGCTACAGCATCTGACTAAATTGTACACTCCTGGCATTAAATCTGCAGTGCCAGGAGGGGCATTGCAGATGTTTCTTTTAAACTACTAAGAAAGGAGAATTATGACACATACACGATAACCAATATCTCCAGCATACACTTTCAGGCCCTGACATAGGCACCTCCTAAAAATTTTTAATGTGCTGCTTGAAGGAACATCTAAGAAGCCACGTCCAGTACATATCTAAAGGAATGGGTTTTCCTTACTTTCAAATATTATTAATGATTTTCCAGATATTTTCATGTTCAAGATAGATTTTTGTTTAGTTAGTTTGTTTTCAAACAGTCGTTATTCCTTTATTGATAATGCCTTGATAAGTCTTACTGGCAGTTTTACACTTTATTAAATAACTATTTAACCTTAGTAACATTTTGCTCTGTCCAGAGTCTTCTGATGATACCATGCCCATGGCATGAGTAACTCTGTGGGCAACTGTTTGACTCTTCTTATCACAGGTTATAAAAGTGATTATGTGAGGAAAGAAACCTGTCTACTATAACATAGCTTGATGGATTATTGAGTGCAGCCGCTCCAGAGCCAGCCCAGCCTGCAGCAGAGCAGTAGATCTCTGTATATGGGGGGTTTCCTGAGGTTCTCCTGAGGCAGGGAAGCGTCTGGGAAGCTGACGAGGCCTGGGCATTCCCAGAGCAACAGCGACAACCTTACGCCTGTAAAAAACTGCCAGGGGAGCAACTGCGACCAGAGCGTGGGCCGGCAGTTTATGCAGCAGTTTGCACAGCAGTGCACTGAAAGCTCTGTTACGTCTGACCAGGGAGTGATGGTTTCCACCTGATAGAAAGCTGTGGCCTCTCTGAGCTCTGCATCCACCATGACTGACACAGCTTCCCAGACAGAGCTCCAGCGGGACCAGGCAGCCGCCCAGGGGTCAGGGTGCGGGCTGTGCCCGGCTCTCGCACCAGTGCAGGGCGGCAGCATCGAGCACACCCATGGGAGGTGTGCCCGGGGAGAGGAGCTTCTCTTCTTAGGGACAGAGCACCTGGAGGAAGTGAGGAGTGTCAGGGAGTGCGAGAGACTTATCACTGGAATCATATCCTGCCTTCCCTTAGACAGGCCCAACCATCAGACAAGATGAATAACACAAAGGATTCCCCTTCCTCTCTGCACCTGACTGAACATAGTGACTGGAAGGAGAGGGAGCAATGGTGACATGTTCCTGCCTGGCGCAGCAGGCGCAGACCCTCAGCAACAACAACTCTCTACAACTACCTGAAAGGAGGTTGTAGTGAGGTGGAGGTTGGTCTATTCTCCATAGTAACAATTAGTAGGACAAAAGGAAATGGTCTCAAGTTGCACCAGGGGAGGTTTAGATTGGATATTAGGAAAAATTTCTTCACAGCAAGGGTTGTAAAGCACTGGAACAGGATGCCAGGGGAAGTGGTGGAGCCACCATCTCTAGAGGTATTTAAAACATGTGTAGGTGTGATGCTGAGGAACATGATTTAGTGCTGACCTGGCAGTGGTGAGTTAACTGTTTAACTTGATCTGGAAGGTCTCTTTCAACCAAAATGATTCCATGATTATTCCTCATTTTGTTTTAGCAGACCATCTACTATATGTAGTTTAATTTGGTCCCCAAAATTAAATACCCGCTGCAAACTCCAAGTATTAATATTACGGGTTTTTTAATCTCTCATCTCAATGCTGTGTAAGTTTTTGGCTTTACCCTTCTGGGATGAAATCTGGGCTCTACTGAAGTCAAAGCCAAGACTCCCCTGAGTTTGTCAGAGACAGTGTCGCTATGACATAACAGCACAGCAGGAGATAAACTAAGTTGCCTGGACTCTGATGTCTACTCTCCTTTGCTCCCCTCGTGAAAAATATCCTCTTGTTCAAGTAAGCACTCCTAGGTGCTTAAAACAGACCAAAGAGGAGGTAGATGAGTCATCTGGATCTATTTACTTTTCTGTACTCAAGTTGAATCATTTGAATCACTTCCATAATATTTTGGATGCTTCCTTAAGACACAAAACTTCTCCCACACCCCTGTGAAAGTATTGCAATGCTCCTCAAGCTGCTGTATGAGGAAGAGCCAGGGGTTATGTCCTGCTAGCAATGTAAGTGGACAAAGCATCAGTAGGGGCATCATAATTTTAGCAGGATTCTCAAGTACAATTACTCAAACATGGACTTTTACTAGTTCAGGAATTCGAATGCAGATGTCAGAGTTACTTCAGAAATTACGAGAACTCTTAAGAGGTGTGAAGTGTGATCTATTTACCTAAATTTGCCTATCTAAAGAGTTAGACTTTTACCTTCAAGCAAGTTACTCTGAGATGCCTTTGCAGTCAGCAGAGAGCTAGTTAGTAGAGTTAATGTAGTTTGTGGCATGAATCATCTCACCCTAAAAGATAGAGCTGTATTTGGCCAGATGAATCATACACTAATCTCTATGGACTACATTGATCAGGACACCATTGACTATAATAAAAGTCCAGGCAAGTGGTAGACACCTAAAGTTAGGTCAGATGAATCATCTCACTAGCAGGCTTCCAGCCTAACCTTCCTGGGGCCATTATCTGAGATCCTCCTAATGCTCCACTAGGAACATCAAGGGCTCTGAGTTCATCAGAAGAGATGAAGGTACATTCACACTGATCCACCAGAAACGGGAGGTAAAAGAGATAATGGGGTTATGTGTTTGACTAGGTGCAGGGAATATGGAGCACTGTGGAGGCACTTAGCTGACCTTTCTGTAGGTTTTATGGCTGGATAGTAAGCAACTTGATAACCAGATGTCTACAGTAATGAAAGGAAAGGTCCTGTAATATGAAGACAGCTAATTATCACAGAGATGAGTGGTTTACCTTTCACCTGCTGCAAAAAAAAAAAAAAAAAAAAGCACCAAATTTGTTTTGCAAACTGTCCTTCAAAGACACTCCATGATCAGGATGTGCAATGGCAAGAGATTAATGTTATGATTAAGGTTAGCATCACAGCACCCACTCTGCTGAGAACAGGCATCAGAATGAGGTGTCAATAGTAAAAAGCTAAAGTATTCTAAGTAATGTTGAAATGTTTTATTAGATTTCAATCCTTTTAGAAGCAGATTTTTACCTAGACATTACATAATAGTACTTTGAATACCAAATGAAAATATTGAAAATGAAAAAAAATAAATATTTGATTCTGCAAATGTCAAAAGGTCAGAATTTTCCTCCTGGGCTTTCTTCCAAAAGAGAATTCTTGAAAGGCAATCTGAAAAAAGCATTTCAAATCACAGTGTGTTCTGACAGAAAAAGTTTTCATTAAGATTTTTCTGATCTCCTTTGGTGTTTGCATGCTTACATATTTCTCCTAAAATGTAAGCTTGTTAAATTGTTATAAGTTAAAAAGAAAGTTATTGTTAAGGACAACTACCAGGCCTCCCTCAGGTAGGCTGGAAGCTTGCAAAACCAGCTTTATTCTGGCCTATTTATGTAGCATTTTCATTTTGATTTTTTATTATATGTGTCATTTAAGCAGGACTTGTTCCAAGAAAGTCTATGAGTCTGGACTTACTGCACTTAGAGGGAGCAGGTGGAGAAAGGAAACAGTGAAATCTGTCACCAGCGAAGTTAATTCAAGCGGGAGATCTGCAGTTTCTGATTACTCCACGTATAAAGGAAATCCAGACTCTCAGATTCATGGTAACAAAAACTTCTGTGGATATCAGACATCTAAGAAAAGACCTCACTAGGAGATAGAAGTGCTGGAACAACAGATAAGCCCTGAGAAGGATGAAGTACATAATACTGAAGAAGAGATGAAAGGAACAGAGAGGCTTTCAGCCCAACTGAATGTTTTCCAGCTTAGAAACAGTATTTCAAGATTTCTGAAAAACCGAAGTAAAGAAAAAAAGTTTTTCTTTTGCACTGGCACCATAATTTTAAGTACCGCCAAGTGAAAATGCCCTCTGAAGTATAACGGATTCCAAAGGATCTCATTGATAACTGGAATAAATGTAAGCATAAGAGTTGATTTTCCTAGTTCTTCCCTACCTGCTTCATATCTGCACAGTGGACTCATAACATCAAGAGTGAGAGACAGATATTAAGATCTGACCCAATGCAACAGGACAGAAGGAATAACATTGGTCTGCAGTCTGTCCTACCCAGTGAGAATGACATATTTGAGGGTCCATTATACTGATGGTTTTCCTACATTACAATCGCTGGCACAGCTGCCCCAATACAAACCACTAGCACAGACAGGCACAGCTCCTGCTTGTACAAAATTTACAGCTGCTCCCATTGCAACAGCAGAGCTCAAATCATCTCAGCTGCAGTGGCTCAAGCCATTGCCACTTTACTGGCATTTTGTAGTGGTGCAATTTGATGAGCCAATGGTGGCCAGCTGCTAATATCAGGGCAAAGCTCTACGATGAACAGCACGTTCCTTTTGAAACAATGCAAAACAGTAAACAAAAAAAAAAAAAAAAGAGAAAATCAAGGTGCATTTATGAAAGAGTAGTCACTAGGTGTCTTGCTGAAAGACAGGACTCCCAAGTAAAAACACAGCAAAGATTTTCACTCAGGGTTTTCTAAGAGGTTCTGCCTCTGCTAAATATCGAGAGGTTCCCCTGCAAAAACATCAAGAGGTTCCTCTATAAAATACCCAGAGATTCTATCTCTCCTTAAACACGAATCCCCACCTTCACACAACACATTTATCCTTCCAATCCTGCCTGATTTATATATATTGCAAATCAACGGGGTCCACAGAAGGANTTGCCAATCGACGGGGTCCACAGAAGGACAATAAAAGGAATAGGCTTGTTTTACTGTCTATTCCAGGGTAATACAAAAAACACGATAACACATTTAGTCAAAGAATGAAGCTCATTACACTTGAGTTTAAGCAGCAGAAAATATAAGCAAGGTAACGCATCTAATCACAAAGTTTAGAGATAGTGATTAAGAAGAAATACATCACCAATTGCCCTAATACTTGACCGTCACCCAGATCTGCAGTCACCGGGGAGCCCCGGTTGCAGCGAGGATTTGGAGCCTGTCCCGCCAATTGGGAAGTCCTACGCAGTGCGTCCACTCGTAGGTGAGGTCTCCAAAGTCACTGTAAGAGGGTCCAGCTTTTTATAGGGTTGAATAAACAAGTTCACATAACTTCAAACGTGCAACATATGGTTTCATTCTCCTTTCAGATGCCACCCAAAGCCTGGCCAGGGCCTAGGGAGGCACCGAAGGAGTTTCCCTGTTTACTTTGTGTATTGCTGTGATCACGTACTCCCAACTAAGGCCACACACCTGGTTTCATGGCCTTGATAACTTGCCGTTAAACAAGGAAAGATGAATGCATCTATTAATTACAGTTTATCTCAGCTACATGTCCGCTAGCAAGCAGATAACTGCGTGTTTTCCCAGCATGGCCTGAAGTCTGCCCAGGTCCTTTGCAACTTGCTTTCTAAACAGACATATATAAAACAAGCCTTACGACAGGGCTTCTTCGTAACTGCAAAATAAGCATTACAAACAGAGCTTCTACGAGTTGACATCAAGATACACATACTCAGAGCAAAACATAGATAACTAGCATATTATATGTGTGGTTAGTACTATGCATATTAGCTATATTGTGGGGTTGTGAGGTTCACCTATAGGTCAACTATGGTTCGGGGCCTATTGTCCAGGCCCCAGCATTTCACTAGGTCAGCAGCAGCTGACCAACTAGCTCCAATCTTGAGCCAACACTTCATCCGTGCAGACAAATCTCCTGCTTCCAGAATCAAGGTTCATTTCATTATCTCACTTCTTCTAGTCTTAGATTTCTATGTTTCCTCAGATATTTGTTGAGTATTAGCAGCCAAGCTTGGAATGGAATATTCAGATATTTTGCTTAGATTAAATATCTAGGCATCAGGATACATAAACTAGATTTATACTAACAAATTAAATATGCTTAGGAACATTCTCTGGCACTGAGGCAACTGAGCATTGAAAGGGCTATTTTGAAGTGTCTGAACTGCCTCACTTTCTCACCCTCCAGGAAAGTGTAGCTGCATGGAAACTGCTTATTGGGAATGGTTGCTTGCCTCTGCTAATTACTGGGCTATGATGAGGAATGATTTGGGACTGGTTGACTAAAAAGATACCAGGAACAATTCCAACAATTAAAAAAGGTAGGCAATTGAGTTTCAGTGTTGAGGGACGTTTCTTGGCTCCATTTAATTTGCTAGCATAGATGTAGTCCCATGTTCTCGATTCTTGATGTATACAGGCTTGTGTGTCATGGTGTGCCTTGGTTGGTGGCAGCTGGATGCTGTGTCTGCTTTAGGAAGCCATGCTGTGCTCAGCCTACACTGAAGACTGAGCTGCCAGTCCTGTACACTCCTCCTGCATGGGGAACAGCTTGTTCTGGTCCAGCTGTAGGCTGCTCCTGAGGGCTGGAAGCTCAGTAATGGTAGGAGTACATGAGAGCATCTTCCAGAGGCTGTCTTTGGTTTAAAGACTGCTCTAGGATTCAAAAACACAGGGAAGTAAATGGGGAGAATTGGAAGAATTGCTTCAAAACTGCATTTCAGGTCCTAAAGTACTAATGTAGAGACACTTAAACACATTCAGGTCCAATTAAAGGTGGTCACTTCCTGAATTTTTGTGACTAATTTCAAATGTTCTTGTTTCAAGTTATGATCAAACTTGTGTTTCTTAGTTCTTGGTGTATTCTGTTACGATCAAAGTCTTTGGTTCTTGGTGTATATTTTTTGCCTTGTAAGACACTGCTAATCATAGAATCATTAAGGTTGGTAAAGACCTACAATAGCATCAAGTCCAACTTTCTACCCAACAGCTCCATTACCACTAGACCATGTCCCAAAGCACCACATCTACCTGTTTTTTGAACACCTCCATGGTAAGACACGTATAAGCCTGATGGATCATACACACTACAAAAAGCAAAATTTGTGTACCTGTAGAATACTGAATTGCTGCCTTTGCCTTTGCTATGTTTCATCATCGATATGTAGTTATTAATCTAAGCTGTTATTTCTTTCTCTTGACGGTGTAAAAATAACTTTTTTTGAAAAGCATTTTTACGCTCTTGTAGGAGGTTTGCCAATTAGACAGAGATGGTAGGGCTCACACAATTTGTGGGGCAGTAATTACTTATTTTGATACCATATACAAACAAAAAAACCCAAACAAACCACAAACAAAACAAAACAAACAAAACAAAAAACAAAACAGCCCCACTAAGTAATTGACAAGTTCAGTTACTTTTTTCACACAAGGAAATTCCATAAACAATGCTCTGATAGAGGCCTGTCAGGGTTAGAAGATGTCCCATTGTTGTTAAGGAAAAAGTGCGTAATTGCTTTCTGACTTTCTGATTGCAGATGCACGGCAAACAGGCGATGTTAAAAAGGGCCTACAGACCCCTTACTGATGTTTTAATTTTTTTTTTTTTAAATAAGCATTCAGTTTTGATGTACAGCTTGCTCCACGATAGTACATCAAGAGTGCATGGATGGAGCTGTTCTCTTCCATGATCTAACTCGATGACTGCCTGGCAACCGCCATGGGTAAGAGGCCACAGCTCTGGTGGAAAGAAGCATCTGCCAAGAAGTCTGATGCTTTCCCCTGACTATGAAAACTTCTACACAATTTTTACTGTAAAAATATGCAGTCAGTGCTAGACAGGTGTACATACTTCAGTCTCTGAGACACAGGATGAAAGTCCTGCCTGTCAACCAGCCGTCCTCTAAACAGGGTAGCTCAGATGATGGGGCTCATTTTGCTTCATGGCTCTTTGGTCTTTTCCAGGTCACAACTGTGGGGTTTATTTCTGCAAGCACAAGGCAGAGAATAAAACATTGTAAGTGTCAGTTGCCACTTAGAGGTGATCATCTCCCTCTGGTAGCCTCTAGCATCACAAGATTCACAATTAAATCCTGAATATTATGTGTTTAATTTTAAGTTCATTTGACCTCATTCCATGTTTACGAATGACCAGACACTTCGGTGACTCTGATTTAGGAGTTATCTTCCTATACAGTCTGTAGACACCACTGCAAGACCAAATTTTCACCTAAGCATGATCTTCTAGAAACTACTTGACACATTATTTCTTCTTGGAAATAAAAAATACAATACTTCTGGGTGGAACTACTCAAAGTAGTAAGCCCTGAAATTGGTAATAAGTGTTTGCAGCTTCACACTTAAATCTTTATATGACTGGATATGTCATTCACACTAGAACAGCCATCTACATCTCTGGGGGCTGAGTGAGATAAATGCATAGCAGTTTATGGTTGGTGGGTTGTTTTTTTTTTTTCCAGAAGGCTTCAATTTACTACTTCTCCTGGGAAGAAAACAGCGTTTTTGAAACGCACAAAGAATGTGCAGAAACCCAGCTCTTATTGACGTCTTTGAAAGTCACCGTCTAAGTAGGACGATTTACTTAATAGCCATATTTTACTTCATTCTTTATCAATTGGCTTCATTAAGTCCTTAAAAACATTGCCTCCTCTTAGAATTAATTCTGACCAAAATAAAAAAGGGCTGGGGTATTTCAGTCATTACCTCTCAAAACACTGCAGTCACATTAATGCAAGCTACACTGTTTTCAGCCGTTACTACAGAACACTGAAGTATATTTTTATAAGGTTGCTAGGCAGTTAAACCACCTTGAAAGAAAGGAACTATCTGTGTGAAAGCAAGTACAGCAAAGTTATTGATGGAATACTAAATAAAAAAAAAAAAAAAAAAANAAAAAAAAAAAAAAAAAAAAAAAGAATACGTGAGAGCTAAATCTGGAGATATTTACTGGAGCACTGCTATTGTATTCCAGCAACACTGACATTTCAGTCTGCAGTTTTCAACAGCCGCTGCAATATAATTTAAGCCCCAAAATCAAAACTGTCAGTGCTTTTGGACCCAAGAGATGGGGAAAAAGTTGATTTTAAAATAGTATTTTTCTTTCCCTTAACTTTCTGAGTCTCCCTAGTACATAGTAAGTTGTACTCAGCCTCTTCCTCTTGGAAGAGGACTTCTTCATTGTCTTTGATGCAAAACTGTAGAACCGCAAGAATAATTTAAGCGTAAAGAGACTTCTAGAATTCATCCACTCCAACATTTTGTGCAAAGCAGGGCCAGCTTCAAAGCAATATCTGGCCTGAAAACCATCCTAAATATCTGAAGTCCACTACTGTTTTGAGTCAGAAGGGTTCTCATTCCCCGGAGTATTGATCACTTACAAATCTATTAAATACTGTTTTTTTTCTCTTTTTGATGTACTTTTTTTTCATCTCCTGTCTGTGTAGAGCAAAAGGCGGTATTAATTAACAGGAAGAAGCATTGTCATCTAATCTGTGCCCCAGCCTTGCATTTATATACACTTACAGTAAGACATATGAAAAAAAATTCCCCTCTCCACAGGCCAGTCCCAGTAAGTTCTCACAGTTCTTTTCTGCCAATAACTCGAGCTAAGGGATCATAGTTCACATCCATTATTATATTTGAAAATAAATCCACTAAGCTTGGCTGAAAGGCTCATAGAGAGCTTTAAAAACATTTCTAAACATTCCTACATACAGCAGTAATGTTTTTTATAACAAATATTTCCAAAATGGAAAATATAGAAAGTTTAACTTTTAGTATTCTTGTGATTTTTCAAAAATGAAAACTCTTCATTGAAGGACAAACACTGAAAAAAGTTCAATATCAATGTTTAAGTTAAAACCAACTTTAGTTTCTAATTAATTCTATCTATTAACAAGATTCATAAAAAAGACAAGACCCGAGGTGTGGGATCAGTCTAGGATGTGCTCTTCAGCTTGACTGGGATTTTTGTCTGTTAATGTATCCTCAGGATCCTCAGCTAATTTAATGTTCCATGGAAGTCAGTGGAACAAAGCAACAATAATGATTCCATAAATGTAGTTCTAACTGTGGCTCTTGCTATTTAAATAAATTTAAAAAAAAAAAAAAAGTGAGGGGAGTAATGAAAGGGGTTTTTTATTTTCTTTTAACAATCCCAGGAGTCTAAGGCGTACATCTTAAAGGAAACACATCCTCTAATGCAAGATGCAGGTTAAAATGAAAAACCTTGGCAGCAGTTTGTGCTCAAAGTGTTCCATATACATTTTCTGGTTACAGCTGAGCAGATAAGCCCAGCTCCTATGGAAATGAATAGGAGCTGGCACGTAAGTACTTTTAAGAATCCTCATCGCAGCCCATGATAAAACAACTGGTTTATCATCGGCAGCAGAACCAGCAGAATTAAGTAGTTAATACTTCAAAGTGATACAAAACGCGGCTGTAAATTCGACAGACCTTTCTGCTGGGGACCACGTAAGGACACAATAATAACAGCAAATTGATTCACCTAAACCTTTGCTTTACATTTGCTATAAGACAGGCTTTCCAGTAAGCTACTTCAGCTCTCTTCCACATTAATAATAACTACCTCACTGGCTGTTGAATGAGCCACATTTACAGACACAGATGGAAAAAAACCCGTATTACAGACATGGGGGAATATATTCCTTGTTGGAGCTCCCATTTGTTGCAGCTTTATAAAGATATAGAATTTGGGTCAATATAATACAGCAAATCCATGTAGTGCCTTAATACTATTGTTTTTCTCTTTTACAGCCTGCTGAGATAGAAGTGATTGAAAAAACTACTCCATTAAACCCAAGCAAATGCATTTCTCCCCGACTTTACTCTCTCCCTTAAAAGACCACGACTGGCTTTGGTCTCACAGGAGAATCAACTGCACAGATTTTATAAAGCTCATCGTGCCAGATGCTGCCACTACTGAAGTTAATGTCAAAATGGCTCCTTTTCCACAGTCCCCTCCATAAGGATGGTATCGCACCCATTTAGAGAGCAGTGCCAGGGACCTCTCACTCCACTGCCCCATAGGAAACCAAGCAGCCAGATCCCTGATGCACCACGCCTCTCAGCTGCGGGGTGGGAAAGCAGCAGTGGTGCTTGCAGCACGGGGCAGACTCTTTGGGAGAGCCTCAGACTTGGAGGAGGTCTGCAGCAAGGTCTCTTCCTAAAGTCAGCTAGCATGAGGACCCTTCAACATATGCATCTGACTCCCTACACATGCACATACACTACCTCGTGCACGTGCACACAACAGTCTTCTGACCACCTGACACTGCAGGCTTTTTTCTGTCTGGATTTGTAAAGAGGAAGACCGCAAATTTGTTTTTGCTTTCATGGTGCTCCTTAGCAACCTTCCCTATTAGGACAGCCCACCCCTATAGTCTCTGTGCAGTTAGGATTTTATCTGAGTGGGTGAGTTACTGAGCGACTGCTGTGACTCCGGCTGGTCACTTCCAAGATGTTTCTGCAGCACTCAGTTCCATGATGAGCCATGAGTGGGGCAGTTGCGATCTAGGTTGTAAATAGCCATTGTGTTTTCGCTATGATTAAAGTCTCAGCATTTCTGAGGTTTTACAGATTGCATACAAATATTAATAGTTGTTAAAAAAAAAAAAAAGTTGACTTGTAAACTTCAGCGTTCATGAGGTTTTTCCTTTAATTTATCTGCATATGAAAGGAGGTACATTCCTTTCCTCAGAAATACCCTTATTTGGGTCTCAAAACCTCTAAATACCATCATCTAGAAGACTGAAACAAAAACAAAGATGCAGAAATCTCAAACTTCACTTCAAAATCTTATCCTAAGGTAAAATCAATCCACTCTCCCATCACAGAAGCCAAGGGAGGTCAGACACTAATTCCCTAGGTATGAGGCAGATCATGATTGCTGCAACAACACTCACAGCATGCTGGGGTTTGTCTTTATATAAGTTATTATTTCTTTTAACGTCGTGTGCTAAAATATTTTTTAAGATGTAGTACCTACATCCTGCAGAAACTGCTACCTTGGAGGAAGCACCATCATTTGTGTTCTCCAGTCCATCACTGCAATCACTGTAGCATCAACAGGCAAAGCAAGGGAGGAGGTGAGGGAGGAGACCTTTTCTGTGTGCCTGCCAGCTCGAACAAAATGTGAGCCATCTCTCTCCACCTCTTGGGTGATAATACAGTGGTTGTAGATCTTCATCTTTCCACTTCCTGCTACAGAGGGCACTGGCTTCACAGCCCTAAATCAGGCAAGGTGCAGTGCTTGACTCTTTCTACCCTGCTGCCATGTCTTCTCTGTAACTCAGATCAATCACTTGAAGTGTCCACAGAGTTAGTTTACTGCTCCAGGTGCTGCCAAGGCAAACGAGTCATGGGCAAAATTAAGGACATCTGGTCACAAGAAGCTGATACTCTTGCCTATTGCTTGTAAACAGATTTGGATATGGCTATAGGAGAAACCTGCTCTTGTCATTTAACCCCAGAGAACAGCTCAGCCCCACAGAGCTACTTCTCAGTCATTCTGGTGGGATGAGGGAGAGAATTGGAAAAGTAATAGTAAAAAAGCTCATGGGTTGAGATAAAGACAGTTTAACAGGTAAAGCAAAAGCTGTGTGTGTAAGCAAAGCAAAACAAGGAATTCATTCACCACTTCCCATCAGCAGGTAGGTGTTTAGTCACCTCCAGGAAAGCCAGGCTCCATCACATGGAACAGTTGCTTGGGAAGACAAACACCATCACTTCAATTTATCCTCCTGCTTCCTTCTTCTTCCATCAGCTTCATATTGTAAGCCTGTTGTCATATGGTCTAGAATATCCTTTTGGTCAGTTGGGGTCACCTGTCCCAGTTGTGTCCCCTTCCCAGCCTCTTGAGCACCCCCAGCCTGCTCACTCGAGGGGTGGTGTGAGAAGCATGAAAGGCCTTGACTCTGTGTAAGCCACTGCTCAGCAGTAACTCAAACATAACACTGCTTTAGTCTCAAATCCAAAGCAGAGCACTATGTAAGCTACTATGAAGAAATTAAACTCTGTCCACCCAAAACCTGTACACCTGGCCATATGTGTTTGCAAGGTAACAGAGACATACCTTTAAAGAAAAAAAAGCAGCGGTATGCCTGGGATGGAGTAGCAACACAACAGCCACGCATTGGCCTCTCTGTGTCAAGCTTTCGGCAGGAGTAGACACTGCAGTTTGTAAAACAGCCAGCAAGCACCTGTAAAGGCAAGCAAAACAGTATTTTTTTTTTTTCAGATATAAAAGGAGGAGCCCTGTGAAAATGTCAAAATATACCTGATGTCCCCTGCCCCACCTCAAGCTGTAAACTTCAAATTAACCACCTGTATTTCTACATGTCAGGCTGGACTATGAATTTCAGATGGGAAAAAAAACAAACATTGTTAATAACATTTTCTTTGTAAAGGACACGCCAACTTCCTTTAGTTCCAAGCAAACAACAGGGCAACTTCAGCTCCTGGAAGGGATCCTATGGCCCTTTCATTCATGGCCATGATCTGGTGACAAAATGAACACTGACAAATAAATAGGTGTTTTGTATGTCTACCAATGTCAGAATCAAGCCTCAATAGCAATTAGATCTATTTTTTTCTCGTTGTGCTTGGCAGACTGAGGATGCTGACTGAAGCCAGCATTTAGAAAGGTGAGGAAAATAGTTGGCCTTGTCACAACTCACTGGTCAGCCAACGTTCCACCTCATTTATTAACGTTAATCTGGGATGTCCACCTTCAGATATGAATTTCTGGAAATTCATATATCCTGGCAGAGCTTTCTCTGGATTCCTCAGCTAAAATGCTGAAAATAGAGGGGGAAATACACACCACAAATCACATGGAGTACTAGGCTAGGAATTTGGGAGTTTGCTCAGGTCTGTCAGAATATTTATGTGGCACAAAGATGTTCAATAATGTTCAGGGTATATTACTACTGAGTCTGACATTCTTGATTTGAGCACAAACATGGGATGTATCTTCCCATGGCCAAAGAAATAACGACTCCAACTGGAAACACGAAACGAGCTCACAGGGCCAGATGCTCAGCTGCAGCAAAATAAGAACTCTTTTAATGAAATATGCAGATTTTTGCTATTTTGGAGCAAAGTATTTTAGGTCTTTAGTGTTTGTTAGCATAACAAAACACCAAGTGTCTCTGGGCAGCTGGCATAAATTATAGTAGTTTCAACCTTCATAGGATATGTCTTATAATGTAGCTTTTTCTCTAGCTAGCTTTGCAAACTCACCACCACTAAACAGAAGGTAAACAGGAGTTTATCCTTCTTCCCATTTTGCCCTCCTTTTACACCCTGAGAAACGGATATAGCTAGAAGTAGCATTGGAAGCAGAAAATACTGTCTTTTTCCAGTTCCAGGAAGAGTTTGCCAAGCCAGCATCTCCAAAAATAAATTTTTAAAAAAGCAACAACAAAAACCCACCCCAGGTTTTAACTTGCAAACTGAGCACATCTCTTATGTAATTAGGAAGTGCAAATAAATTAACTTTATAACCTAAGGGTGAACATTCTTAAAGATTATAAATCTTCCACCTGAGATCTCTTGGAAAGATGAAGACTATCCCAGGAGAAGAGATGAACCTTTTCCTCCCCTTTACATGGAAATACTTAGACAAACCACACAGGAACACACTATCTTGTCTTCGAAAAAGGTTGACCAGCAAGCTAACAGTTCTTCCACTCTTAATTTCCTGCTCGAATATATTAATCTCAGAAGAGTATGCATCCACAAAGGTTTGGTTTTATGTGGTTATGAAATTTATGTTACTCACTGATTTCCTGAATACCACCCACTTGCTTATCTTTATTTCTATATAGTAGGAACGACGAGCCTTGAGCAAGTCATTACTGGTGGATGGTTATGAATTAGCTGACTTCAGGCCATGGGGAAAGGTAGCACCGTCTGGCAGACCACAAGGTGTTTTAGTCAACAGACGTATCATCACGTTCTGATCTGCAGCTGGACATTTCTGCTAGCTTAGTAGTCAGGTGTTTCATCTTTCCAAAAAAGAAATGTTCACCTAAGGAAAAAAGAGATCTCCACCTACACTTAGCAAAGCAATACTATTTGCTAGAGGCTATCAGTGCAATCAGAGCTTTATTCTGTTCTGCTGACTGCAATAAAAATACTTTCTAACGCAGGAAACATTAACAAGGCCCATTTCAAGTATAATGGAGCAGAGGCTAAATCAAATACTGAGCGCTGCACTGTATAAATTCCTGTCTGCTTCCAGAAAACAAGTAAAGGACCACCACCATTTCCCTGAATCCCTACAGGGAACACAAGGTAGTACCAACAGGATCACCAAAGCAGAAGTAAAGTACCTCCATCGCCCCCTCCTTTCTACTTCTCACACCTTTAACATGTCCAAAGCAGCCCTTTCCCTCCAAAATCTTCTTTCTAGAGTTTGGAAGAGACGAAAGAAATAAAACCTGAGTCTGAAGCAGCCCTGCATGCTTAACTTCCTTAAAGGATTAAAACCTAACCCCTCTCCATCTTTTCATATTTTATTTAATCTTGGTTAATCAGTGTGTGTCTACGTCTTGTAGGCCGTGCTGCAGCAACTGACACAGCTCTGTGCCGCGAGTGGGAGGGATTGCTGAGGCTGAGTGAGGCTTGGGCAGACTCGGCTGTCAGATACAGCACATCAAAAGCCCATCTGTCAGACGCTCCCAAGAAGCACTGGTGAGCAAACACAGAGCAAAGGAGGAAAAGAGCTCATCCCTTACCTTGCCATTACCTTACACAGGAGATATAAGAAGAAATGAGCTTCTTTACTTGGAGGAAAGATGGAAATGCTTGAAACCCACCCAAAGCGGTGAGTGAGACTGTGAGCCCTGTTCTTTCAGAAGGAAACCTTGAGAAACCCCTCATGGCTTAGGAGATGCGAAGTAGGCTGGATATGTCTCCTCCCTCCTACTTCTTCCGAACAAAGTCGAGGAGAGATTAAATTTACAGTGTGGTTGCTCTGAGTGTGGGACACTGAGATGCCCCTAAGATGTCAGAAGTTGTCTATATGATACATTGTGGGCATGGAAAAGATTAGTCATTTCCCATGCAAAAGCTACATAATGGTAAAATAAGTTTATTTTGCCTTGCTAAGAGACAAGAAACTTTATGAAGAGTGGATGCATTGGCTCAGGGTAAGAGCCCTGCTTTTGGGAGCACACAGTTGGCTGAAGTCCCAGCACGGGCAAAGCGTCCTGGCATTTGTCTGTAATGTGATGTGGCAGTACACCTGACTAATGGATTAGTCTCCAGGAATGTCCATATAGACAGCAATGAAACCCCTGGAGATAACACTGAAGGTGAAGAGTGAGATTTCTTGAAACAACCATACATTTGAACTGCTCTAGTCTTCCAACTTCCACGAATCAGTAGTTTCTATGTAGCTTAGCACTCGCGATTTTGTGCATCTCCTGTAATTGTAGCTTTGTACCTCCTTTTGTAACTCTGGTTCTCCTACTCTTTAATCTGAATTTACAAGGTTACCAATAGGTCAAACAGATCATTGCTTCATTTTGGGAAGCACAATTAGTAGAAGGAAGTTGGGGGGAAAAAAGTAATATTCAGTATTCCTGCATCACTAGACTAAGCCAAAATACAGTGTGGTCTCTGCAGTGTAATCTCAGCCTGACGTCGCCACCATTTTAATAATCATCCATCGGTAGTGAGAGGGCCTAAGCAAAATTAATTGGGTTTCTCCATCAAATTTTAAGAAGACCAGTGCCAAGGCATGAAAACAACCATCAAATCCAGGCATAAATTTCCCTGAGTAAAAGGCACAGCTGACAGGCCAGAAGAAAAACTGTGAAAAATTAAATGGGTTTTTTTCCCCTCTTTTGTGCAATAGGTTTGAAACCCAAGCCTGAAGGGAGGATGGTCTCTGTGAACTTCAGCTCAAGGACAACAGAGAACTCAACTTCAGAACTGCAAATCTAATACATTTCATTCAGGCTCAGGTCACGTTAAACATTTATCAGCATTTATGTGATGCCAACAGAAATAACAAGGGGACCCCACGCACACGGAGGAGCTTTTACCAAATTTGTTGTGCTGCCTATTGCAAAAATCTCAAAATAATTCCTTTCCACTGAGGAGTGTTAAAGACTACCTGGAACGGAGGTAGGGATGCAAGGACCCTTTTTCTGGGCATCCTGCTCCGGTGGGAGCTCATCAGGTCACTGCCAAAATGGAGGGTGGCATACGAGGAATTTGAACTACCTTCTACTTTCAAAGATGAGGGTGCTCTAAAGCAAGATGCTTCATTTCTTCTCTCTCTCCTACCCCTTAACTTGTCTAACTGAACCAAACCCTGTCCCTGGGGACAGAGTATGTTGCTCTTGTTAAGAAAGGGATAGTATTCAAATACTTCTGATGCCCACCTGCTATTAGTTACTTTCCATCCTTCCCTTCTCCACCGTGGTATTCTGGCTCCTCAGATCAATTGGTGTAAGCATTCGTGGAACCATTCTCTAGGTGGGATCAGTGAAATGAGTAAAACCAAATGAATAAATAAGACACGGGGTTGTAGCAACATTCAAACAGGAAGCAAAGTGAGCTCTGGAGCAATGAGGCTCCACTGCTCGCTACGGCTCTCCACCAGGTCTGCAAGTTTAGCTGTAGCACCTTAAGAAGAAAGTCAATTCTTGACCACGTTACCCATAAATTATAATGGCAACTACACCAACTTGTACCAGCTTCACACAGCACGCTCATCCTAAACCTACTGCAGCAAGACCCTGAACTCAGCTGAAGCCTCTTGGTGCCACTGTTAATTCAGTTAATTAATGCTAATTTCAGTCAGTTGTTCCTATGTATCCTAGAGAATGAAGTGACTATTCATTAGCTTTGGTGCGTACTTTGAAAAAAGCTACAAATTAAAGCTGTTAAAATGCAAAATGTTATTTGCCTACGTGCTGCTTTCATTGAGCAAACAGAAGTTAAAGGCGAAGATGTAAGAGATGGCTGTGCACAGAGTGCATAAGAATGAGATGTAGCCTCTGGCTATTCCAGTGCCAGTCCCTCCAGCGTACCTTGGCTGCAGCCCCATTCACGGCAAGGTGGCCTTTATGAACAGCGTGCAAGGTGCAGCCCGAGCGGGCAAATGCAGCCCATGGTGTTCTGATATAAAGTTCAGGTCTTGAGCTCAGACTTCAATGCTTGATGTGGTGATGCACATCCCAGGGGACATGGATTCCTGTGTTACATGTAAATTCAACACGGTAGTGCCTGTGCTTTCATGCCTCCAGCTCCTGGCTCTAGGAAAGATGAAAAGCAGTTTCTCCTGCATGGGAGGGATGTTACTTCAATTCCAGGGGAAGAAAGTGGTGATCTCAGTGTTGCTGGATTGCACCTCAATTCCTAGTAGTAAAAAGAGTTGACAGCTACATCCCCCGGTGTGTGGCACAGTGAGCGCACACTTCCAATTACTTCTCAAAGCAAAGTCCAAGATGCCCACAGAGCGGTACGGTATCGCGTTTGATTCGAGGCACAGGCAAAATACGTGACTGCACAAAGGTGTTCTGCTCTTGCTGCTCGGGCTCAGGTTAGTAAAAAGATGTTGCCAAATACCTCAAATAGCAAAAGCAAAGAAGGTTTTCCACAGTCTCAGCCTGTTCCTTTTCTCCCCTCTTTTCCTAGAGAGCACACCTGATTGCAAGCAATAGCAAAGCCAAGCAGGGAAGAGAAATGACCTGTAGAATCACTGGCATGCAGCTCCGAAGTGGGTGGAAGTTTGGAGACATGCTTGATGAGCCTCTGAGTGTGGTAAGACCTATAGAAAAGAAAGAAATAGCATCTACCGTGGGATGGGGACTTGGAGTGACAGGCTTATATAAGAGGTACAGTGGGGATAATCTTGATGAGGAACAGATCAGCGCCTGGAAATGCCGATGGCCCCTGTGAAGGTGTGTAAGGAAGTCACATCGGACAATAAAATAGCAGCACGAGATGTGATCTCTGCCCTGAAAGATACTTCTTTCATTAAAACTATTGGCCTAGGAACTGTAGGAGAGTATTTTCCATATTCCACTTCCTTGAAGGAGAAAGCTAGGATAGCTCTGAGATTCATGAAGGAATGGCACCAGAAACTAAAGGCTGTACCATCCAAGGAAGATAAAAGGCATCTTTGCAGCTTATAAATTAATTCTGATCAATTCATATATCTAAAACAAATTCTCCAGCAAGTACATAAGCCACAGGGAGGCAATTGTGGCAATGCTTGATGACTTCTTCACAGCACGTGACACACTGGTCTTCCAGAGACTGGCACAACGAGTTCTGGCCTTAGAGTAAAAGTTGCAATAGGTCTCATTTTTGCTTTCTGCAATGGCTTTGGAAGAGGAAAATCTATCAAAACCCTTCTTCCTACCAATGTGAAACACCGTGTTGCAATCTGAAGTCTTTGTGACATGCCAGTGTAACTTGAAAACACATCAGAGTTGCTGTGCTCCAGAGGCAGGTTGCAAAGATCATCCTTTAGGATAACACCATCAATGTGATGGGTCTAACTGATTTCTGTGTGACTCGTGCGCTTCAATGACATTCACTAGTGGGTTATATGTACCAACATCTTTAAGTCTCTAGCCCTCTGAATACTGTAGCTTCAAAAGCCGGTTTAAGCTCATAGGCTGATGATATAGTTGGAAACTTCTGAGTCTCTTGATCTGGTCTTTTCTGAAAGGTACAGCAACAAATTCTGTTTTGAATGGATGTTATTTTCCAGATTCAACAAGAGCTGAAATAACTGCACAAACAGTACATCAGCAGGCATCTGCTAAATATGTCAGAATGACAGCCTTGCTATCTGCTGGGTAGGAACATGAGGTAGCCTCATTGCCACTTGACCCTCTTACGTCAGCCCAAAGGGTCTGTGTTTTCCAGTGTCCAGTTTTACCCACTGTCTGGATACAAAGCCCTCCTGATGTCAGACAAGCTTTAGAAAAGACAACAAAGCAGATGCCCTGCAGACTCCAAGTCTCCCTCGAAGGACACAGTTTTCTTCTGGAAAGGCAATAAGGTGTCCCGACTCATATTAGCAGGGAATACATCAGAGGACCTTTTCTTTTTCTGTTTAGAGAAGGACAATTACAGTGTATGGGAGAAGAAAGAAGCATCGCTTGTGATATGAACCAGTCACCCACAAGCCAGCTCTGATCCAGAAACTGTGTTAGCTTTGCACCCAAGATAATTGGCTTTGCTGAGAGTTTCTCACCAACACAGCTACACAGCCTCCATCTCAGAGTGAGCTTCAGCTCAAGCTGTTTGAATCTCTGCCAGAACTAGCTCCCACCTGCCTCTGTGTGTGCACTGCACAGTGAAACCTTCCCAAAGAGAGTCCACTCAAAGTTTGGGGTAACAAAGGCTTTAGTTTGGAGTATTGTTTCCTGTATTTGTCTTCATTTATGACGAAGTGAAATATGGAAAGATGCTGCAGATAAAATAATGGCACTTTGTGTTTAAAAGTTTTCTGAACTATATAAAAGCTGTAAAAGGAATTGTTTACTTTTTATCTAATCTGACTAGGGATTAGCTGGTTCCTTCACAGTGACTTAATATTTTTAGTAGTTTTTTGGAGGAAGTGAAGGAAGTGATAAAACAAGTGACTTTTACCTGTCCAGGTAATCACTGGTCAGAACAGATAACCCCTTAAACCACCATTAAAGAATTTTCAGGAAGAGTGAGAGCTATTCATCCCATTCACATGATCGACTCTCAGCTATGGCAACTTCAGAAATTTCAAAGAAGAATAATATCACGCAGTCATTCTGAACAATACTCACCGACTAACCCAATATAAAGCACTTCAGCCTTACTTAAAAGTCAGAGACAGGAACACACTGTTAATATCACTGTAAAGCAGAAAAGTATCATTACAACATGATTCTTTTTAACATCCTCTTTTCATTTCTTCACTACTTCATATGCATATAGAGTCTCCTTGTTTGTAATGTCAGAAAAATAACACTGCTCAGGGAAGAGAATGAGGAAAATGCACCAAATCTGGCACATTGAATCTTTCACACACATATGCATCTAGTTAGCCTTGTGCAGCAGGAATTTCCTCATGTGTTGAGGATCACAAGGTCCTTGTGCTGCCACAGTACTTTGAGAGAAAGGAGACTTAACTGAGACTTGGAGTCCGTTCTCCAGCATTTCCTAAGGCAATAATTCAAATTATTTTTCCCTCACCTGCATTCCTCCATCAGAGCTTCTGCCTTTTCTTAATGATCATAAACTTTTTCCAAGTTTGCTATGTCAACATTCCATCTAGTAACCAAAAAAGTAGAGAAGGCAGTAGGGTATTTTTGAGGGAGAAAAGCCTTCCTGAACAGCTGCCCAGAGGAAAAGAATCACACAGGTATTATTTACAAATGTGATTGTTAGGTGTGTGAAAATGCAGAAACAGGGCAGCAAATCTTATTTTCCTGTGAGCAGCAGTCTTGTTTCTTGATGTGGATTTTGCAGGGGAAAATGTACTTAAGAATCTCTAGTGGGAGAAATTGTTTCTTCATGTGTAACTCAGTGCTCTGCTGCACCTCAGGAGAAGGGAGGATATGTGCAAGGCCTCCATTAACAAAATGCTGTAAAGATCCCTGCTACAAAGGCTGCAAAACATGTAAAAATGGCATTTATAGAAGCACTTTTTACTCATGCCAACTTTGTGAGCCATTTAGTTTCACCATAAATCCTTTTTCATTGCCTTATTAACAAATAGCTAAGTAGCAGCAATGCTACAGTTTTCTAGGACAGGGAGTAGCAATCGACATGATCAAAACAAAGCTCTGACACTGCCCTCAGTGCCAACCAATTCCCTCTGGACTTATGGAGCCCTGGGTGAGGCGTATGCCCTCTGCTCTCACTGTAGATCACAGAGACTTCACCTACTTAATAAGGATTCCTCTTCAGAAGGCAGTGAAGGCTAGGGGATCAAGCCAAACAAATGCTTCTTTTCTTGACCTCTCCCACTTAATTTTATCCTTTCCTTAGGAGCCTGGTACCTCCCCCCCAGACCGGTGTCCCCCCTAGCCGTCACCTTATCCTGCCACCCTCTGTACCACCATCCCAGTAGGAATGCCTTGCTCTTCTGAGGCAAGATGGCGAGATAAGGACCATGTAATTAGCAGCTGATCTGATTTAAAATAAAGAAATTACCTAAAGTCCCATTAGTTTCCCTCTGTCTTTCCTCCCTTGTTCTATCACAAGCAGGCCTGCATTTGCCATCTCTATTCTCATATTTGAAGGTGGAAAGGGTAGACATTTCTCCTGGAAAGAGCTTCCAGGCATTCGCTGAACACTTTCCACTTCCCTAAAAGGGGCAAAGCAGTTCTTGCAACCTCAGAGAAGAATATTTAAGCTGTATCCGTGGCTCACCAAGACCTGTCAGATGAATCAGATGTGAAAGAAAAGTGAAGTTTGTACTCCCAACAGGTCTTCCTGACTTGGACGTGAAAACAAAAGCCTTGGAGGGATCACCCTTATGATTACGTCCTGCTGGATCTTTACCAGTAAAGTTTCCCTTAATCTCAGTTGTGGTGCATCAATTCCCTTCACCTCCCTTCTACTCTCTACACAGGGCAAAGAGGAGCAGGATCACAGGTGAGACAACACCACCTTGATTAAGGTTCCTGATGAGCAACAGGGACGTCACAAATATATCTGATATTTGTCACATCTTTTCTTCACTGATAACCTTCAGGAAGCATCTTCATTTCTGGTGCGGTGCTTATGTGCCCCTTCCCTTGCCATCTCCGTCCCCGCAGTAAGTGCGTACCCAGCAATTTACCTAACGGTGCTTGGAATTGCTCTTCACAAAAGGAGGCTGCATTTTCCCTTTGCGTGGAGTTTGCTTTAATCAGAGACTTCAGCGTGAAAGCCTACACACGCCTCCCTTGCAGCTCACAGATGCGCTGGGAAACGCGTTCAATTCTTTGAACATCCATTGTGGCTCAGGGCTACGGTCAAGCACTCTTAATGAAAAGCTCTTTGTGCAATCTATTTCCTGCTGATAACCAAGAACACATCCTTGAAAAATAAACACACTAAAATAAAAATCCCAGGAACCTGTTGAGCCTGCTCCCCAGTTTCTAGACTCCTCCATGGTAACTGAATATAGAAAACTACAAAATCCACCTCAGAAGCCTCAAGTGAGCGACGACTGCCAAGTGCCTCCGTTAAGATGTAACTGGTTGTGTTGTGTTGTGTTGTGCTGCAGAATAATTTCCAAGGATGGTAAAAGAAGTAAGTGTTTCCATTTTCCTTTCTTTCCTCTCCGGCCTTTCAACACCCCCTATCATGACTGTCTAACTCCAAAAAGGGCAAGCATTGGGTCCCTCAGGGCTGTGGAACTTCCTACAACAAAGAGTTTCGTGCATATGGGCATTTGATGGATTTTTCTGCTTAGCCAATGGGAAAGGATTGCGGCATACGCTCACCCGAGTGCACTCACTTCGAGCTGCACAGAATGGGAAGCATTATCATATGTGCAGTGACAAGCAGAAATCTTTCCTCAGACCTCTACGAGTCTTGCAATTTGCCTGAGGCACCAGTGCTAGAACAGCTTTCTGTCACAACATCCTCAGGAAAATACAGCATTGTGATGTTTAGGGAACATGGACTTTGGCAAGCAGGTCGTGTTAACAAATGGAGTCTCCAGCATCTTCTCACTGGTCAAACCCCATTCTCTCTTAAGCCCAGAGTTTTACGAGAATACATCATTTTGTCTCCAAATCCTTCTAATTTACCAAAGATTTTCTGAAAGCATGAGAGGAAGCTCTTCTAACGAACAAACTTCAAAACTTGAGTCACAAGTTTCAAAATGCAAGGGAAAGTGGCTTCCTGAAGCTGAAAGTGAGAGCTGTGAGTCAGAAAGTTCATAAACTTTTGTTGCAAGGTCTCCACTGTGAAATATTGCCTGGAGAATGGAAAGACTCGTCCACTCCTATAAATATCTCCTCTTACTAACGGTACCAAGTATATACATAAAAGGACAAATGCTTCTAGGGACTTTAGACAATAGTCCTGCACCAGAAAAAAGCCGGTCAAAATGAGCAATAACAGTTTTAACAGCTGACTAACCTGCTCCTGTCTTCCCGGCCCAGGCTTTGTAGCCGGAGAGACTCATTTGTCAGATATATAATCGGTTTCAAATTCTTCACTTAAATGATGCAAAAACTTCACCTAAAGAGAAAAGGAGGGAGAAAGGACAGGCTTCAAGGATAATACTGCCGCTAAAAAAACATGTGAGTGAGTCAACCTGCTACTCTTTGTGAGCAGTTTGTGGGGAGACTGGCCACCAAGACCTGAACTGCATGAAGGAAAAATTGCTGCTGTACAGGGGCAAGTGGAGACACCAGTGTCCTTGCCTTCAGCTGTGTTTCCATAGCTGTGACTGAACCGGGCATGTGTAAGTCCCCATCACCTTACCAAGGGTTCTATCTCCAGTATCTGCTTTTCTTGATGGTTTTTTTCCACAGACTTCTTTTGAACTTTTCTGGGTTTGACTTGCACTTAGTTTACACTGTCTCAGAATTGCATATTTTACTACCTGAATAGCTGGGAGAAGAGCTTGGGGATTTTGTTGAGGTTTGCTTTTTTTGTGTGGTTTTTTTCTTTTTAATTTTACACTCATTAGGCTTTGGCTATTTAAAACTCTGCTGTAGACTTCCTTTGATCTTCCTTGTTGCCAAAGGGAGGAAAAAAAAAAAGGAATTTGAACGTCAAACAGAAACACTGTAGACAGTGTATGGCTTGCTGACTCCTTGCGTGGCTTGGTTTGAAGGGAGGAAGGGAACAGTTGGACTGCAATTACCAAACTCTGTCAAGTTTTATGTTTTGCTTTCCTCAACTCCCAAAATGTATCTTTTGAGAGAAGTAATCTAGCTGAGAGCTTTGCATGTGCGGAGCGCTTTCCCTCCAAACACAAATCCCAGAATTTAATAGATTGGGTGGGGGCTGATCTGCAGAGAATTAATTGAAGGAGCTGCAAATATAGACATTCAACCCTGATTAATTAGAAGAGCAAAAAAGAACATTCTAATTCCATTTCCAAATCAAACCCGGTTGCATCACAATTATCTCAAGTACCTCAGAGACAGCTGAGTTCACAGTTAGTCCCTCCCTTTCCTCAGGGAGGAAAAATAGCCTTGTGCACAAGGAGAACGAAAACTCCTTGAGCTCTTCATTCACTAAGTTACTTGTCTCTCTCAGTAATATAATAAGACACAGTTTTTATTTGGGACCAATTTTCAGAGCTTCTCATCATGCATATTCAATGGTGTTCAGCTCCTGGGGTGCCGCAATTCCCCTGGAAATGTACCCACTTATCTAAATAGCTAAAAAGGAGCTCTTCTGAAAATCTAGCTTAGATAGGCTTTTTTTTTGAAGATGAGATACCTCAGAAGTCCATATAATGAGTCTTGCCTTCCTCAACTTTCCATATGGTCTGAGTAATAGGATGTATTATCATACATCCAAAGCTAGTAAATCTAGTTTTCCTCTGAAACTAGAGAAAAATGTCATCTCCTGGAGATCCACCTTTTCCCTTGATCAACTCCCATGTTTGCCTCATTTCTCCAGCTGGAAGATTTTGGTACCAACTTAATGTTTCTGACATATGGTAAAACAATAACACTGTAGTCCCTTTCTGAAAGCACTGTCTTTCTACATTTTCTCATTCTATGATCATCTCTATTCACCACCAAAATGCAGCAGACGGCAGCTGTTTTAACAAGCAGTACACAAAAGCTCTGGAAAAGAAGCAAAGAACGTTCCCAGTTTGAATCTGCAACAGGAATTTCAGGCCAAAGGCAAGAAAATGGACCATTGTTTTCTCAGGTAGCTCTGTGAGCCAGTTTTCTCCAACCACAACCGGTCAGGGCCTCTCATTTTGTATCTCAATTGAAAGACAACTGTTCTATTTTCTAAATGGAAAGACAGTTCACTTTGAGCCTGACTTCAGCTGCTGCAGCTTTCTTACTGTTAAATATAACTCAGAATAGATTATCAGCATGGAGAGAAGACAGAGAGTTTTTGAACAAAACAAGCCATTAATTTTCTAAATAGAAGAGAACAACTCTCATCCTGGAGACACCGCTGTGCTATTGTCTGAAACACAACTTTCATCTGAAATTGGACAAACCACTTGGAAAGTAATTCAAGCTCGTCTAAAGGGAGGATGCACTACATCCTGACAGTGGTAGAGGGATTCAGTACTCACAACTATGTTAACTGTACACAACGAATTGGAGGCATCTTCTTTTAATAGTTCTTAATTGCAGTGCTCTGTCTCAATAGCTCATTTGCAAACACCCCATGGATTCCACCTCTTTAACTCACCATCACCAAGCTTTTCACCCTCTATACTTAGCAGTAAAGGAAAAAAATGGCCTGGAGACTGGAAGCCTAGAGGTGTTCCCTGTGAACAAATTTATCTAGTATTTGATCCCTCGGACGCCTCTTCCTCTGGTTCACAACAGTCTCCTTCCCCACGCACGGAAGGCTGAACGCTCTACCTTCCCCCTGCTCTCAGCTCCTGTGGTCACAGGCTGACACAGGCTCAATGACAATGCACTTGCAGGTTACATTTCGAGATGATTCTGTAGGCCGTGAAGTATCATTCTTTGGCATTCCTTTACTGAGTTTAGTTTGGGAAAGGTATCCAGATCTGCCCCTCAGGTGTCACAGGAGTGAAAGGTATAACCGAAGATTATTGCACAAATAGAAATAGTATGCAAAGTAAAAGAGATTTTTGTTTTGCTTTACCTCCAAACAATGGGAGTTAAATCTGAGCATTGCTTTTGTGGATGCATGTGATCAAAACCTTCCTGTTTCATGCAATGCTGATAGAAAACAGTAATTTTAAGTGATAAGAATACAGTCTGTACAGAATGATAGATGATCTTCTACAATATTACTTGTGATTTGCTCCTAAACAAATTTCCAGGTTATTCCACCCTCTGAATATCAATCAAGCCCAGGAGCAGAAAAAGGAAAGAGGATGGATGAGGGAGTAGTTGAAGTAACGAGCTTTTCTACCGTAATCTCAATAACAGATGAGATTGCATCTGCTCCTTTGCTGGACCCTGACCGAGTGTAGGAAAAAGAAGTCTCCTCTAGTGTGAAGCACAAACACTGGCTTTGTGCACACAAAGACAGCAATAGGAGAGAAGGCAGCATGTTGAAGGCAAATTTTAACAGCTAGCTTTGGACCTGCCTTAGCTTTCAGAAGTGGGTTAAATATAAATTTACTGAATTACTTTCAGCACAACCCTGGCAAAAGTTCAATATGCTTTCTGTTAACTGGTTTGGTCATAAATATTTTTAAATATTTTTAATTTGAGATAATGTATCTTTAGTGAAATTGATTTTAAAATAATGAGCGATATTTTTGTGGCTTAAGAATGGGCTTATTTTGGTTTAAATTAAGCTAGCAAGGAATAGGTTCAATCTACATTGAAATAAGACATTCTTAAATCAGAATAGACACCTACACTGGGATTTGTACAGACATAATTAATAAGAGCTGTACATGGGCATGGTCTCAGGTGGTCCAGACACCCATGTTGGATTGATTTAACAACAGCAGCATAAAATGATAGAACTTGAAATGTGGAGAGGCATCATGCCTGGTAAGAGGCTACTTAAAACAGTGGGTCTCATTTCCTGGGAGGAAATTTGTTTATGTGTTTTTTGAAATTACCCCTTATCTCTAAAATTGTTATGAACACAAAATCTAGGTGAAGCAAAACTGTACTTGGCCACCCCTCATGGATTCGAGCCAGGTGACGGACAATACACACGGAGGGACAGCACGGTGGCTGTGGAAGTGGTGGTGTCCACCGTCATCACTCAGCCAAACAGAGAGTGTTGTGAAAATGCTCTCCTCCCTCCTCCCACCCCACCTCCCATGGCTTTGTTATATTGAGTTGTATTGTTCTTTACCTCCCAAACACCTGGACAAGAATTAGTGCTACCTCATTGCACTTATGTGCTTAGCCAAGCCATATCAGTATTTTCAAGGTCACCATCTCCAGTCTCCCGAGGCTGTTGATCCTTTGGTTTGTGTTCAGAGTAGCAGGGGAGATAAACCTGCAAAATGGAGATAAATGACAAAACCGAAAAAATCAAAATATATGTCATTTTTACATACTGAAAAAGATAGAGGTCAATTAACCTTGTCTGAAATGTACTGCCATTGCTCACACAAAAAGAAACCCGTTATAACTGGTGGTGGTGGATTGGTTGGGCTTTTTCCTTTTTTTCACAACGCAGGCAAGGACAACTGCTAGAGAGACCTTCTCTTCCCAAAGGCAGTGACTTCATAATTTTAGACTAAACTATGGCTGTCTCACTCTATTCATTTGTACAACCACCTCTATCCTCACAGCAATAATGAGCTGCAACTTACCTGCCGGTAGGTGAGAAAGCTACTTGGATTTGCGCATTGAGCAGAAACTGATTTTCTTTTGTCTGCTCCTTTCCCCTACCCCATCCTACGCAGACAGAACTGCACTCTGGTTCACTAGCCAACTGCTCTTCATGGTTGGTGTACCAAATCACAGGGTTAGCCCTGTTATTCTTACTACCTTCTGCTTTCAGCCTGGTAAATGTCCACAGGAGCTGCATCACCTTGAGCCGGAATATAAGATGGGACTGGTCACAGAACGGTGGTGGAAATCATTTTCCATGAGGTCTTTAAAACATTTGGCAGTTGTGAACTGGTCGGATGTCCGGTGTTTACTACTGTGGTGAGTTCACCCTAGCCAGCAGCCAAGCACCCACCCAGCTGCTCACTCACTTCTCTTCCAGTGAAATTCGGGAGAGAATCTGAAGAGCAAAAGCTGAAAACTCACTGGAGAGATACAGACAGTTTGATAAATGAAACAAAGCTCTGTGTAAGCAAAGCTAAATAAGTAACACATTCATTACTTCCCGCCAACAGGCAGATATCCAACCACTTACTAGACAGGAGGGCTTCATCACATGTAATGGTTACTTGGGAAGACTAGCACCAGCACTCTGAACATCCCCTCTTCTTTCTTTTCTCAGCTTTACATGCTGAGCATGACATCATATGGTATGGGATAGCCCTTTGGTCAGTTGGGGTCAGCTGTCCCAGATGTGTCCCCTCTCAACTTCTCCTCAGCCTACTCACTGGCAGGGCGGTGTGAGAAGCAGAAAAGACCTTGACGCTGTGTCAGCACAGCTCGGCAATAACGAAAGCATCCCTCTGTTATCAGCACTGGTTTAGTCACAAATCCAAAGCACAGCCCCACACAGGCTGCTACAAAGAAAGTTAACTCTGATAGACTCAGTACAACTATAATGACTGTATCTGTCTCCTTTCTGCATTTTTACTTTCTGCCAGTTCTCATCTTAAATTAGCATTTCAGCTGTTTTGGACAAGGTCTGTCTTTATCAGGTATTCACCTACAGACAAGGTGCACAGCAAAAAGAGCTAACAGTGGCAGAAAAGTGATAAACAAATACTTGAGAGTCGTGGCTTACTCTTTTTTATTTATTTATTTGTTTTATTTCATTTTATTTTTAGTGCACACACAAGTGTCTGTTAGGATTTGGAACAATGTATTATGTGATACAGAAATGCTTACTAAGAACAAGTCTGCACCTCAATGCAATTTTAATCTAAGTATACAACAGGAGAAAGGTGAGCGCGCCAAGTCTACCAGTAGAAACTCCAGAGTCTCAGTTCAATGTATTACCCAGCGAGCCATGCTACCTGGACTTTGAGCAACAGAGTAACCTCCACCTTTCCCAAAAGATGCCAGTTTTCACAATTCCTTCCCAAAGATCTGTGGTCTCTGGAGATGGGATTTAGAAGCTATTTCTATACAAGTCACTAGAATGAAGAGCTCTGCTTGAGGGGCAATTAAATTTCAGGTGCTTCTCCTTGGCTGAAAGTAAGACGTTATAGTCAAAAGAATCTTTGAGGAGTTTTATTTGTAGCCAGCCCTGCTAGCTAAATGAAGACCTATTTACAGATATTTTCAAGAAGTCCCATGCATGCTATTAGCAGGTAACAAAATCTGTCTCTTTCTTCCCATGGAGCTGTAATTCTGTTGTTTTTTTTCCCCGAAGCAGAAGAAAAACTTTGCGTTTCAGAAAAAGCTGATTCATAAAAATGAATTGGGGAAAATATAGTGTTTGTAGTCTAATCAGTGACAGAAGAGTAACACACTGGCTGAATTTCTCTGTGGATGGTGATTCTGACTGCAGATTTACCTGAAAAAAAAAAAGATCTCAAGCTAGCAAAATGCTTAAAACCACATTTGGTGCTTTAATCATGTGGATAGTCTTGTCTAAGCCTCAGAGTCCTTATCCTGCACCTCTGAAGATAATGAGAGTTTTATTATGCTGAAAGAAATTGTGAATACTGAAACAACATGGTTTAGGGATGCTGTCTGGGACCTGGGAGTTAGACGTATCTCTTCCTCCTGACTCTGTGACCTCAGGCAACTCATCACATCTCTTGACTTTGCACGTCTAAAAACTGAACCAGCAGCTCCTTCCTTCCATCTTGGGAAACTGATTTTCTAGAGGAAAAATGGTGTGCCAGTCTCCATAGCCACTCAGGCCTGAGCTTCTGTTATGAAACTACCTGTAATAAAGACAGTAACTACCAGTACCTGTAATGCAGAATTTAATTCATTAGTACGTGAGCTGAGACCATCAGTTCCTTTTGTGTAAGTTGTCAAAGAGCTGTCAAAGCAACCTACTGCAGAGAAAAACTCTCTGCCAGTGCTGTTTTCCTGGGTCCTCCCACCTGTCTGTCCCCCATCACCACCCAGGTTTCACTCTCACTGACATATTTCTGGGTTTTATTTAATTGCTAGACAAGAAATGGGACTGTGCTTCCGGGCAATTTCAAAGTAGAGGAAATAATACCAAGGGGAGACACAATAACTGTCTACAGATAAAGAAAAGAATGTTGCACCAGAGGACAGGAAGCAATTATTATCATTAGTCAGCAATGATGGAGAAAGAAGTAATTAAACTTCAGCTGCATCAGGGAAATTTTTAGACAGAATATTAAGAAAATAGCTGAAAAAAAAGACTAGGCTGAGCTGCCAAAGAAAGTTGTGGTACAACTGCAATACTCAAGGACACATCTCATGAACGTCTTTCTGTAAACAGTCTAAGAACACACTAGTCCTATCTCAGCATTCAAGGAGTCTGAGATGGGAAAACATTTCTACTCATGGGAGTAGGTAAGCATGCTTAAATCCCATCCACATAATCAGAAAAGCCAAGGAATTTAAGTAGAGCCACAGCTACGGAAGGGCACTAGATGACAAGGGAGTAGATGTGAATCCTCCTCAGACACCCAACATTGTTCCTAGTACAAGACAACTGGTGAGAATCTGCTACAATGAGCCTTCAGCTCAAATGAATGCTTGTAGAGCCAGAGAACCTGTTTCTACCCAGACCACCGTGATGTAGTTGAGACTGTTAGTCTCATGACAACCAGGAGGTTACAGTGCAAAGGGAATTGAGCCTCTGTCCCAGTGCAATGTAAGCATGAGAGGGATGGAACAGATGTTCCCTGTGGCTGTGACAACAGAAGAGCCTGATCACAAGAACAATAGGGGACAGTCATTCCTTCCCATCACTCAGCTTTACCCTTGCAGAAGGAATTACACCTGAGGGTGACTCCAAGCAGAAAACAAGTTTATATGTTCTGAATTCTCTCTTGAAAAGCCTCTATCCCCAGGAAAAAATACATGAAAGAAAAGGGCAAGCCCTCCTCCTTACCCACTATCCCCACACACACACACACACCCCTGAAGCCCAGGAAAGGCTAGGTTGCAGCTTTTTTCTGTGCTGAGTTCCCTTCTCATTTCTGGCATAAAGCAGAACAGGGAGAGAAATGACAAGGAACTAGAAGTGTGTTTAGAGCAAAATCAGAAAGACGGGAGGAGAGAGAACGTGTATGCCTAATGGCACAGCTTTTCTGCCTTCCCATCTCCGTATTTCATTCATTTTGCTAATCCACTGAAGAAATGGCTCACTGGCAGGCAGAATCTTGAAGGAGCCATTTAAATTTGCTTGATGGCCCCCAAGGCAAGCCAATTTTCAGTCTGACTGGCTTTAATCCCAGTGGAGAGCCCTGCCATGCCATTACATGGCACAGCAGGAGTAAGAGCGGGGAGGTAATCACATTACAGCACCATTCCATTTAGCCATAATCTGTAAGGATCTCATGAAAGCATCAACCATTATTACGACTCCTGATGTCCTTCAGGCAAAGTCTTTGTGAGGAAAAGGAGAAGAAATAAAAATCTCCACCTGTCTAAAGGAGACAAGGACTTTCATTCAACGGAAAGGAAGGTGAGATGTAAAAGTGACACAGTATTATTTAAACATCCTATTACTAAAATTACAGTTCATCTATATAAAACTCCGTTATAGGACCTTAGTCTGTCAGCTAGATCAATGTACCTGCCATGGTCACAGAGATGCAACGAGCTGAGGAAGCATTTGGGAGACAGAATTTGCTGTAAAGGCTTCCAGCTTCAGTCCATCATGCCTGGTGTCCTTCCCACAGCACTAAAGAGCTGCTGCAGAAGGCAGTGCTGGGGTTCTGCTCCGGTTCACATCTGGAGGCTTGAGGCAACTCTAGCATAAACACAGCTGGCAGCTTTATTAAGAATTTTATTTTGAATCCATCTCTGGTGTCTGGCTCTTTGACCTCTTGTGGCAGATGTAGGCTGATACACATTGTGTGAGGAAATACTTAGTGGCTGCAAATCTGCGCAGCTATTAATTGAAGTGGCCAGCTCCAAACTGGAGTGTATATAGACCAGATAGGGTATTTGGGGAATTGCTCCTGTTTCCACATCTGCTTTTCACATCTGGTGAATCAAGCCAGCTTTTTGGCTTTTTTTGTTTGTAAATGAAAACTCCCACTCATGTGTAAATGGACGAGCAAGAGATCATGGATACAATATGCCATTGTACCATGAGGCAAGAGAAAGCAGTTTCCATGGTCTTTTTCTCTCCATTTTCATCCTCAGGATTTTGTGTACTGGATCAAGAAATACCAAGGAGGCAGGCAGGACAGAGAAAGCTCTATTTGGGATACTGGTAAACAGAGGGAAACAATCTGGATCCAAAGAACAGGCACACAGAGTGCATGCACAAAGATGACCATTTTCCAGAGATGCAGGACAGGGCCAGGGAGAATCAAGGATGACGCAGTGGCAGGACTGCGAGTGTTACACCTTGATATTCAGCCTGTGAGAGATGTGCCAAGAATGGCTGTATTTCTTAGGAGGGCATCGATCCAGGAGATGATGTGTAGTAACAGCAAAGCTGCTGACAGCAGGCCAGGGCATCTGAACTGTGCTGGGACTCCTGATTCTCAGGGTAGGATGCACATGGATAAGCACAGCAGGAAAGCTGGGTGTACCACAGAAGGCAATGCTGGGGATGCAGAGGTACAGCCGTGATGGCTCTAGTGACCTAGAGCCACGAGGTGCTCAGTCAGAGCACTGAGCTTCACACTGAGCATAGGGCAACACTCCCACGGGACCATACCCAGCAACCTGGTTGCCACAACAGAAGATGTCTCTGGCAGGAATAAGACGACCGAGGAAAGGCTTGGATTACTGGGAGGATTCGGAAGAGTTAGAGCCCAGATCAGTCTCAGAAGAGAATGGGGTTAAGCTTTCAGAACAGACTGGGGAAAGGTGACACAAGGCTCTCTCCCGAAACTGCAGATTTGGTTTCTGCAGTGGAGTGAAGAGTGGAGCAAAAAGGCAAAATGTAGAGGAGGTGATGCTCCCTTGCAAGAAGTCAGAAAGGAGAAGTCAGAAGAACTGAAGGATGGATTGGGGTAAGACAAAGCCCAGAAGAGGAAGGAGGTGCTTGAAATAATGTATTTGATCTGCCTGCCCACTGAAGGGATACAGGGGAAGGCCTAAGGTGCCAACGCTACAGAACCCTGTGGATTCTGTTTTCCTGCTATGAGCAGGTCATGATGTGCCTGACCTGACCATGGGACTGACATAAGGGACATCCGCCCTCCTGTGAAAAGATCAGGCCTGCAGTCACAGGGAAAAAGCAACAGAAGAATCTGGATGGTTGTAATACAGTTCTGGCAGCTCACTGAGAAGGAGGCAGCTCAGACCACGCAGGGCTGTGTTTTTTCACAAAAAAAAAAAAAGAAAAATATATATGTATATAATCAGAGATTTGTGGAGAGAAAGGTCATGTAAAGTTTCACCCCTCCTGCTGGATTTTAATGTGGCACTCAATGACTTGTAATGGAAAAAGATCTATTGTTTCTCCACTAGCAATAAAGTAAGGTTAAAACAAACTCAAACATAAATTTTACAAACAACCCCATATAAACACAGCTGTTCAAGAGCCAATAGGCCTGGTTGCTGGCTCAGTACTGCCCCCTAATGTTGGCATCTAATGGAAATGTCCTTTACAACGGCTTGTATTAAACACCACTGCCCTGCAGGACGATGGAGAAAAGATTATCGCTTTTGAGATTAGGCTGAATTTAACCTAAATGTAACTTTGCCTTTAGGAGATGTGGATTTGGCTTCAGTTATTTTCTACGTCACCAAATAGACAGCTGTTGTTTAACAACGCTGTTAACAAAACTTGGTTTTGGAGAAAAAGTCTGTGTGGTTAGATGTGGTTAGATGAAGTGGTTTGGAAGACAGAGCTGGGAATTAGTACATAATCTTTTTTTTTTTTCTTTTCTTTTCCTGAACTAGATCAGCCTGACTATACAGCATCTGTAAGAAACAGATTCTGCTCACAGGGATCCAAAAGTTCTGGTGCTTTTCAGAGCCTCTGGGAAACAGGAATTCAAAATAGAAAGGATGTCCCATGGGTTTCTAGTGCTTTCAGCTTCGTAGGAATAGGACTATCCCTTACCTCAAGGCTTTTCATATCAGCCCCATACATAAAATTCACCTTTCGTGCTAATTTAGAGTGTAGATGGTTTGTGTACCCATCCAGGCACATGCATTCCTGTGTGGGTTCTAGAAGTGCAGTGTCACTGGAAATAACTCACAAAGGCTGGGTTTTGTCCCAGTGGAGAAGATTTATATCCCTTTTGGTTTTCTGTTTTAGGATTAACTGATAGCTCCTTGCCTCCACGGTACCTGGTGGCAGTAAATCCAGCCAGAGAGGAACCCAGGTGTCCTGAGGGCAGTGCAGTGCTTTAAAACACATGGGAAGGTGCATTTCTCATCACCCTCCATCATTCATTCCTTTCCAGGGTTCTTTAAGCCCTTCTTAATTTTTCCCCCTGATGGTATCAGCCTTAATATTTTTTTCCTGGAGCTACTTCTGACTCTCCCCCAGGCTCCCTCTGTTCCTCTTGATAGCAAATTCGCCGCCTGGCAGAGCATCTTGTCATGGTCCGTGCAGGACATGGTGTGCACAGATAGCTCTGCTTTGCCATCAGACAAGATGCTTTGCAAGAAGCCACCGAAGAGATGAATCTTGCTCCTGGGTCATGCACTTGATTTCCTGATGGCAGCTGGCTCTGATTCACCTTTCCTGAGTCACCCTTCCTGACACTGTCATACCTACCTGACAGCATTAAATCCCCCACTGTCACTTTACCAAAGGATTAGAAATCCTTCCACCATCATTTGCCTGGGACAGAACAATTTTCTTTGGGGGCTATTTTTCATTCCTCCTCCTCTTATTGCTGCCTGACAGGAAACCATCTCATGTTGTTCTGCTCCAAAATGTCACCTGTCTGTGGAGCAGCAGTCCCCATTTCCCTCCCTTCTTCCCACACCCTGCTGTTTCACCTGACTTCAAAATGGCAGCTCAGCAGATATTGTAGAGTCCTCTATTTATTTATTTATTTGTTCACAACAAACTACAAATACATACATATAGAGAGAGCGATCTGCTGAACATGGGCATCTGATCTGGGAATAGCAAAGAGAAATTTCAGGGCAGACCGTCATGGTTTGAATTAGTAAATATAAAAACAGAAGGAACTGAGGTGGTAACTAGGTAGCTAGATAAGAGAGTTTTTTAAGTACTCTGCCTATTACAATTTAAAGGCAAGTGCCTTTATGCAGATGTGAGATCTGCTGCCATTTCAGAACGGATAAGACTACGTGCTCCAAATTATTGCAGGAAACAGAAACACAAATAGCACTGTCTCCTGTATCTGGACAGATTCTCTTTTTATTGTCAACTGCCTGACAGCCAGGCTGTTGCTGCTTACTAAAACCTGTCTGTAACTGAAATCTCTGGGGTAATAAGCTCCCTGTGAAACAGGTTCCTGACTGGAAAAATCTGCACATCTCCAGATTAAATCAATAACAATTAAGAATTCTTTGAAATCTAATTGGAAAAGCAGCTATTTTGATCAGCACCATGATGTTATCTGGAAATTGTATTTTGTTTATCTGCAGCAGAAGAAGGTTTTCTTCTTCGTGGGATTGGTTTGCCAGCTTCAGACACATCCTTTGATCTCTCAGATGATACAGTGAACTGAAACATGGGGGCAATCAGAAGGATTATCATGGGATGGGGAAATCATTTGATCTATTTTTAAAAGTATTTTTTTTATTAATAACTTTGGGGATTGGTTATTAAGAAAGGAAGAGACTGCTCTCCCTTCTTTAACACTGTTATATTTCTATGAAGATGACTGATTCATGTAGTCAATAATACTTAGCATTTATATAGTGCTTCCTAACTTCAAAGCATTGTACAAACGTTTCTCACACCAAACTTCTGCGTTATTGCTTTCAGGGAGAGATGAGGCTATTTGAAGTATCTCATATTGCTGTGGTTTTCTCTTCAGGCCTCTCTTTAGTTGTCTCAGGTTAACTGGGACAGAAAATCCCAGTGAGAGAAGGAAAACGACTGAAGTCCTCGTCGAGAATACAGTGTGACCCTTTCAAGCACATAATCTGAAAACTCTCCTATTCATGCTGAGAAGGTCTACACCTTGAGCAACTGTCCTACCAAGTTAACTGAGTTTCTAGTGCTTACTGTAAGGGCAGTACCCTTGTTTGAAGATCCCTAACAACAGCAATGCTCACAAGAAAAAAAACAACAAACCGTAAGAACAAAAGCACAGAAGACATACTGCGCTTTGTGTGAGAATATCTGATGTTTAAAACAAAAGAAAATCCAAACTCTAGAATGAACTTAAAACTCTAAAAGGTCGGTGAGGCCCTCTTTTTTATCCTTGAACCTAGTTTTCTTACAGTACACATTCATGCCAACAAATAGCAGATGGCGATGGCAGCTATGTACTAAAACAGCTAAAATTGTATTCCTTGCAGGAGTATCTATCATGCTGATCGGGATGAACAGTTTGTGCTGGCAAAAATGTGTGGTCCATTCTTGGAAGGAAAGATCAAAACCTTTCTGGAGATCTCTTTGAATGGTATTTCAAGTGGCTCGCTTCACAAGCAAAGGTAGATTTTCTCTTGTGGTTCCTGGGAGCCCCTCACGACAGGAATGTTGCTGTGTAAGCCATGTGTCTGCCCTGAGAGAGTGGCTGGAAGTCAGTGTCAGGGATGGAAAGGAGGGGCCTCGGGTGCATGGCGCTCCCCTGCTCTAGCAGGTGTCCTTCCTCGTGTGCGGAGTTGGAAGCAGCTTGCGGCTTTGACAGCTGGGGTCAACAGATGAACCAGGCAGACTCAAGTTTCTACTTAGGCTAACTGCAGTGTAACTTTTCCTCTTTTCCAGGGAGATTTTCAAAGAGATTTCTGAGTCTTCAGGTCTTTGGCTTCTGTCTGGCTCACTGCAGTCAGCTGTGAAAATGTTTCTTGCAGCAAAAAAAAAAAATTGTTCACCAGGAACTGGCATAAGATCTGTTTTGGAAAGGGCACTAAGGCCGTCATGGATAAGAAAGAGAATTAAGGGAAGATTACATATTCAAGGAGCTCATCAAGGATCACGGTTGCTCTGGCCTCCAGGAGACCACTCCATCTGTGCTAGCATATCAAAAAGGGACCTTTGAAGGATTATCGTTTTTTCAGACACTAGTATTTTTCATCCCAGTCCCCTAAAACTTCAAGTGGCATCCTTTGATCTTTAATTAAAGAAATTCATAGATTAATAACACAGACTTTACCCTTTCCGATCATTTTTGTTCTCCAAACACCTTGGCATAAGACTACAGGGTGGGATTATCTTAGAGGAAGAGCAGGTGGCCTGAGAGTCACAAGTCCTGAGCTCTGAAAAGATCTGTCACTGCTTTGTGGTGTAATCTGAGGCCAGTTACTAAAGGCCTGGTGTTGGGGCGTGCTGGACACCCACATCTCCCACTGACTCCAGAAGAAGCATTGTCTGTTTGGTACACTGGAACCAAAGAACCTCAGCTGTCTTGACTCTCTGATGTTTGTAACAAAAAAAGACGTACTTTCTCATACCTGCCTCCACGGGGTATTGCGCCACTCCGCAGACATTCATGTGGCACTGTCAGCTGTCCACGCTGTGAAAGAAACTACAGTAACTCTGCTACGTTTCTCACGGTGCTGGTGCAGCACAATGCCCAGGCTTTGAGGAATTGCCCAGATTTTTCTCTACAATCCTCCAGGCACCTCAGCAAGCTGTTCTCTTCTGTTTGACAGAGCTGGCTTTCTACAGGCATTCTGGCTGGTAATTCTACATGGCCTTTTTGTAGTGATACTAATTTTCTCCTATTCACATTGCCTACTGATGAGCCGATTTGAAGTTACCTCTTGCTTGTAGGTTCAGCCTCTTGTTTAGTCACTTTGCACTCTTTTCTTCTGGTTGCTAAAGTGGAAACTGTGCTTTACTCTTAGGCAGGAGCGAAGCCACAACAGCAGCACCAAAACCCAGCAAGTATGTCCAAGCTTTGAGAAATCCCAGTGTGCTGGGCTCTAACAGAAGAGAAAGCAGACCCTGCATCTGCAGGGAGCCCAGCCAGATCCAGTATTTTTCATAGATGCCCCATGTCTTCATCAGTATGCAGATGCATCTGCACTGCTGAGCTATCTGCACGGTACAGACAGGGAGTAGGGGAATACAGACAGGATCACTTCATCTTCCCCTTTCCTGCTGTCCCCACTCTCCCATAATCCCCACTGATGGAGGTACTGCACTGCTGAGAGCTGCCAGTTCCTACCTTCATACCTGCTCTAATGTCACCAGTTTCTTTTTTGCATTGTAAATGAAGTAAAGAAGCAGGAGGTGAGAGGTAGGGATGGAGAAGAAGAGATAGATTCCAGTGGCTGTGAGGATTCTCAAAATATCTTTCACCATTTGATTAACAATGACAGGTACTAGAAATTACGAGAGTTTGACACTCCAGTGCCTGCATGCTATTTCTAGTGGAAGCCTTTTTAAATCCAACAGGTAAATAATAGCATTTTCTTAGTCTGGGTGCACACTATAAACCTATCCTCTGTAGTACAGCAGCCTGCACCAAAATATCTTAGAACACTGGTCAAACCTAACTCTTCCTGCTCACTGTGCTAGAAGGTTGTTAAATATTGTATGATCACAGAGAAATTAAACATTGCTCCTACTCATGCTTACTCACAGGAGAAGCTGTTGAAGCTGTAGTCACACTGAATGCAGCAGTCATGTTAGTACATCACAGTAACGGTTGCTCAGAAGAAAAACAAAGTGCAAAAACATATGAGAACAGCTTTTTTGCAATTGGCTTGAAGTTTTTCTCCTGGCATCACACAGTAGCAGTGTTCCAGAACCCAAATTTTCTTTTCTTGTGCTCCAACAGATGAAAAAAAGCTCTAGTAAAATTGTCCTATGCACACAGTCCTGGCTCTCTTCTGTTTTGGCTTCATGGCCTTTGTGTGTGGTTGTCGGGTTCAGACCCAGCTGGGAGCTGAGCACCACACGGTCGCTCACTCACATCCCCACCCCTGGTTGGGAGGGAGAATAGGGACAATAAAGCAAAAACCTCTGCGCTCAGATAAGGAAAATTTAATAGAACAATGCAAGAGAAGAAAGAACAATAATAATAATGAAACAATATATAAAATGAGTAAGACAGAACGAACCCGATCCTGGCTGTGGCCCCCTCCCAGCTTCTAGCATAATTAATCCTATCCTAGCCGAGACCAGGACAGTGTTTTCTTCCTTCCCCAAGCTCACACTGCCTGTTGGTCAGCCCATTTATCCTCATTTATCTGATTGCTTTGTCTTTTGGCAGCAGAGAAACCATCTCAAATTCTGTGGGAGAAACCAACACCCTTCAAAAAGCTTAAAATGTCACATTTTCTATCTGGAAAATTTTCTTTTTCTTTTAAGAAAGTAACAGGAAGCTCTGGAAATTTCATCATCTGGGACTGAGGATGTAAATGTTCAGAAACAGAGGCTGCAGTAATTATTTGAGAAAAAGAGTTACTTTCCAACAAAAGATGAAAAAAATGCTGAACCAATTTCCCCTCTAGACAGATGACTGACAGATTTGTCAGAAGCCAAAAGATCACAGCAAACACTTAGGGTAGTTCTGCTTTTTCTTCTGGAAAATAGATGTCCTTGCAATTGTCGAGCAGTGCCTCTTGAAACAGATGATTGGAAAAATTGTGTACAAATCAACCATCACCGCTATGAAAGCAGGGGAGAAAAGCAAGCGTTACATGGGCACAAGTGTGGAGAAATTCCATGGACTGGCAGCACAGGGCTGAGCGAGGCAACAACAATAGTTCAGTAGCAGATATGTCCTTGGTTCATGCTATAAATCCATGGGAAAACCTGCTTCCGAAAGATTTTGAGAACAGCTTTCTGTCAGATGAGACTTCCTCCACTGGCACACAAGTCCACCTTCTAGGACCTCGCAAATATCTAGTGGAATCAGCAGACCTGGTTTTCCTACCACAGTCTCCTAAAATGTCCATGAAGTAACCGCTATTCCTTACCGTTCACACTGCCAAACAGCTGCTGACCCCACCACGGAGTCTGGGACAGCAAGGTGAGCTTGCAATAGACAGGGAGAAAATCCATTCACAAAACGATTCCCTTCATCAGAGGGACAGAGCTTGTCCCTCACAGACAATGTGACTCAAATATATTATTTCAGGTCAGTATTTCCTACCCAGCAAGGCACATCACCTTAGTGAGGCAAAGCTCAGTGAGACACTCGAGATAGAAAGTTCTACGCTGCCAGCACAGACTCCGGCAAGCTCCAGTGGCTTTGCAATGCATCCCAGAATCCAGAGTGCCCAAAACTGTTCTGGAAGGAGTTACTGAGAGAAAATTAGATGTGCTGCCTGGTTTCCAGACCAGGAAAGCAAGAGACATCAGGGACAGGAGAGGTAATATGGGAGAAGGCACACATGAAGGGACAGTAAGGAGGGAGGCAGAAGAAAGGTGTGGGATAGGCAAGAGGGAAAAGGAGTGGGTGGTAATCACAGGAACAGGAGATAATGGTGAAGATGCAATACTGGAGGTCTCAGAGGAGAAACCCACAAGAGTGAACAGAGGGAACCCACTGGTTTACTGTACTATTATTGCTCATGAGCTTGCCTTGAGCCCTCCCACACTCCTGTGTCTCTGCACAGCTTCTCAAGTCATCCCTGTTTCTCACATGTTTTTCCCTGTCACGTCTTTTCTTCACCTTGGCTGATGGAAATCATCTCGGCAGCTGTCAAGAGTCAGGGCTGGGCTGTCCATTAGATGAATGACAGATCCTCTCTACCAATCCCTGTTCCTTCCCCAAGGGGAAGAGAAAGGGAACAAAGATGAGACTTATGGATTAAAAAAAAAAATAAAACAGCTGTAATGAAAATAATAATAAAATTAAATAAATCTAAATATATACAAAACCAACATTGACCCCAGCCCCCTCTGATGGCAATTACACCACCATCACCACTGATGCTGTGGAGCAAGCACTGAGGAAGTCCCAGATTGGACTCAGTGGTAGACAGAAACTGAATTCAAGAGCTGGATTCTGGAACTAGATTCAGGAACACACAGATTGGGATTGAAGGCAGAACAGAAGGAGTCCTCTTCAGACAGTAGTCACTGAAGAAGAGAGGTTGGCCCTCATGAGTCTTCAACTTTATACTGAATAAGACATACATGGAATGAAATACCTTGTTGGTCAGTTTAGGGTCACCTCTCCTGTCCGCTCCTCCCTACAGGTGTGACATGTTACTTTCTGCACCCCTCAATGTTCACACAAGATTGAGCAGTGACTTGGTCTCCAAAGAAGCAAGTACAAGCAAGAGCCTTTCTGCACACACCAGTCCTTGGTAGTAACTATAAACATCAAGTGTTTAGTATAGAAGAAGACATTGTCTGCAAAAATATCTCATTACTTCAGAAAGTGCAGTTACTTAGAAGACACTGAGCTGAAAGTAAAATCACTGAACAGAACTAGTTCTGTTCTAGCTCAAACCAGAACAGCAGCCCAGCCGATCAGGACCTGAAAAGATTATCTGCAACACTGGCCATCTAGTCACTGTATCAGTTAGGGTGCTGCTGTCTGTGTAGACACAGGGTAAATCCTGAGTATGACCCAAATATATGTGCTGAACACCCCTACAGTGTGTGTCCAGTATGGCTCAGGCTTCCTAGAGGTGGTTGCTTTCACTCCATATGTATCTGCCGGGAACCCACTGTGTTTGCCACAGGTTTCCATCCAGGAAAAGCCAAGAATAAGTATGACAGTCTTTGCTCTTCCTGGACATTTGCACGACAAAGCTGACACTTCCAGGATGCAATGGACAGACCGACTGCACACACTCTACGCAACTCGCTCATTTCTCTCAGAAACCCTGATGGGAAAAATGGCAGAACTATGTGAAGACTAGCTTCAAGCACACAAAGAGCTATTGTACTATTTGGTAATCATTGCATTAAAAAATGCTTATGGACATACAAAGTAATAAAAGGTTGAAGCTTCACGTATTCAAACCGGGACCTCTGTAGGGCAGAATTATGACAGTTTTCCCAAGTGACACTTTGCTGTGGAACAGCAACTCATTCCACCAGCGGAACTGCTACACCGGTGGTTCTTCCCATGCACCTTCTCAAGCATCAAACTTTGCCACAAACATACACTGAGGCAGGGGCAGCCCCCAGACACTGAGGTGGCTCACCACTATCCCTCTGAAGCAAAGCAGCAATGATACAAAGACGTAGTTGGTGACAGGTCCCCAGGTCTAAGCAGAACTTTAGGATTTGCTGAAACATTGCTTTCAGTCTACCAGAACATTTTCTGGTTGGTAGCCAGATCTCACAACTTTGTAGTTGTCACTGTAAGATAGACCCTACAGATCAATCACCTTGCTTGGCAATGTCATGTCAGATTGGGATGACAGTAGATTTCATCAGAACCTGGCGTGGGTGCTTTTATCACTTACTTCACATATGGAAAATCTCATCTATTTTTGCCAAAATTCCATGTGGAAGAGCTGGGAAGGGATGAGGAGGAGTAGAAGGGGAGAGGTGTGACAGCAGTGTCAGTCTGTCCCATTTCTGACATTTGAAAAAAAAGGAACTTTCATTTCTCATTCTGTGCTTAGTCTGACCAAAAGGGGGGGGCGGGAGAAGGGGGAGGATTACAAACAGTCTGAACAAAGTTGTTGTGCTCTCAAAAAGTATTTCATTTCCCCCTGAACTTTTCATTCATGAAGTTTATCAATATTTTTGTTGGATTTCATTCTGACTTGGAAGAAAACTGGACTTCAAAACCATACTCCTTCCTGGAACAGAGTTCTCGTGATCCCCTCCTGCAGTGCCAACCCAGTGTGGGTTCAGGAGGATGGCAGTGCCAAGAGCACAGTTGCTGACTCCACATCTATGTCTTGGTCTCACCTTCTGAGTCAGAAGGTTAATTTTAATACTTGCATAATCCCTAAATATTTTATGATCTAAACCAAGGGCACGTACGAACAGACGTGACATTTCTGTTGAGCAAAAATCAGGTAAGACAGAGGAGGTCCAAAGTATGGATAACGAGAAGGTACCATGCTCATCACTATCTCTTCCCATAGCCACCCTGGGTAAGCAAGGAAAGAAACCAGGGGCACATCAAGCTACAGGAAAGTGAGTAAGGAAGAGTTTAAGGCACAAGTAATGGGAAAAGCAAGCGGGCAGCCAAGAGGAATAACCTTGACTGATGAACAACAGGATGCGTGATGTCCTTTCATGTGGAACAAAAGGCAAACATGAGACTTTACCCGTGTTCTTTCTGCCTGAAAGACACTGCTGATTACACAGAGCAGAGGTGAAGTTAGAAGTCAAACACAAGCCCTCAGTCTTGCCTTTACAACCACAATCAGACAGAAGGGGATAAAAAATGCAAAATATCACAGTTGCAGTGTAGGGCCTGCTAGAGGGATTCTAAATACAAAAAAAGGAACTACAGGCACGGAGGAGTTTTCATATCCTCTTAGGTGTTTGGGAAGGAATTGCCAGAGGGTAAAACTATTAAGCTATGAGTTACTGAGTCTGTGTGTTGACCTACTCCCAGTCCCTCTTTTTTTTTTTTGGACAGGGGTATTGTTTGAAGCCAAACCATGAGTAAAAACAGATACAAGTAAATCAAGAGATTCCAGCAGAGAACTGGTTAGGAGAGACTCTCCAGAAAACTGATGGGTTATAATATTGCGAGCCTTTCAGAGCTCTCCTCAACTGATCAACACCAGTCAGCTGCCCTCATTGACACTCACAACATAATACTGCACTAACTAGAACAACCACTAGGCCAAACTGGGTTTAGAAGGGATCTTGATTCAGTTTTTCACTGCACTGGACTGTGAGGTACCTTTAAACTCAGTTTCCAGCTGTTGTCATTACCATCTTGGTTATTCTGGACAGTTCTCTGTTTCTCTGGTTTTGCTCAGAAACATTGGAGGATCTGCTCCACTGGAGCATCTAAGTTCTAGGGGGGAGGGAAAACAAAAAATAGGAAGAAAGGAAAGCACTTCTGATGAATTTTCATTTCTGAATGAGAAGCTAAAAATAATTCCCAACTATCTGTAATCAGAGCACAAGTATAAATCACACATGATTCGTGGTACCAGCATCCAGTGGGAATTTCTCAGGAGGGATTGCTTCCCTGGGGCCTTGGATTGAATGTGACACTGGTGTGTTTGGCTTCTTTCCCATTTCTCTCCCATGCTCCATTTCTGTAGAGCATGAGTAAGACTCCAGCCCCAAGATTACAAACTCACTTGGGATGCCAATGCATGCAATCAAACTGAACTGTTTAAAATGGTTCCCTTCGTCCCTGTAGGAGTTCATTTATTCTGATCTACCTTTGCCTGTTTTGGGTAATACATGAAAATAATAATAAGGCTTTCACTTTCATTGCTCTCTCCCCTTAAATCTACTATGTACTTTGAGCTGTAATGGACTTGAGAAATCTCAGCTAATGCAGGCCCAGGAACATCTTTTTATCCGTTCAGTTATTCAGAGATTTCTTTGCCTTTCCCTCCACATTTCACTGTGTCTTGGGTATTGTTCTACTTTCTCATTTACCAATGACTAATTTCAATCGTCCCAATTTTCAACTCCTTTCTGTTAGACTCCCCCACTGATCCCAGAGGAATTGCCAGAGACACTTCCCCTCTCTTTCACTCTGTCTCCCCACTCAGTATCTAATAATTTATGTAAATGAATTCATCAGTAGCAAACTAATGTTGGAGGGAGAAGGAGAGTCTGACTGATTATGAAAAATATGTGAACAGCTCTGGGAAAAAAAATGTTTTCCTTTAAACATAAGTTGCAATGCACCTCCTTAAAACTGCCTTCATCAAGACTCTGTTCACATTAGCCAGTGCTACTTAAGCAATCTTAAGATAATAATTTTCAGGTGATCTACATTTTCCAGGCAGTAACCATAAGTCCTTACTTGTAGCTCAAGCATAGCAGACCATTTCTAATCCTAAAACCTAAAATTATCTTCAGTTACAGGAGCCGCTCCTTTAAATGGGCACATTCCTTAAAATGACAGCTTCCCCAAGTGTCTTATATGTTTGACATAGCAGTATGAAAATAAAGATCATTTGCTGACAAATCTTTGACATTCGCCAACTTTGAAGTCATGCAACTGCCAGCATTGCCAGAGTTTTGCTGAGAGACCTGAGAGGCCACAATCCCTTCTGCCCACTGGCATTGCTGCTCCGACTGAGAATTTGTCCACGCAATTACGCGCCTGCCGATCCATTTCACTGTCTCCTAGAGTAGCTTTATGTCAGTCTGGATTCAAATTGTACGCTGCAGACATATCAGACTCGATGAACGCAGGCAAGAATTTCATTTCATTATCTTAAAATCCTCAGATTACACAAGCACAATAAATATTGACAGGGAGGTGAAACGAAAACGTTGCTGCATCTCACAGTAAGAGTTACAAATGGCAGAAGGGAGCGTGGAGGGGAGGTGTGACAAGAACAGTAGAAAGACTTGTGTCTTTTACTGGCGCACTAAGTGGGGGCTGATAACTGCTAAACCCCTTCAGAATCATGTCCTGCACTAAGGCATGTTCTCCTTAGATCCACCTCCTAGATCCTCTGGGGCATGGGGGATCTTTTATGTTCTTCACTTAGCAATACTACGTAAATAATCACATCATTTCTCTTTCTCATAACTTGGTAATTTTTTTGCTTTAATTTGTACTAGCAATTAAAAATAGGATCATGAGATAATTCAGCCAGAAAAGACCTCAAGAGCTCTGTTACCCAACTTCCTACTCAAAGCAGGGTTAGATATGGAGTCAGAGGAGGTTGCTCGCAAATTTATTGAGCCAAGCCTTAAAAGCCTCCAAGGATGGAGAAGACATAACCTCTCTGGACAACCTCTGTTTCAAAAAACTCACCTAGTCTTGCATCTAGGCTAGCTGAAGAAATTAAATTTTTTTTTGCAGTCCCTAGAAGCTACAAAAATACAACATATTTGTCGAGTCACATTTTCTGGTTGACGACTTTAAGCAAGCTGTGATCTATAAACTGGCATCATCTTCCAGCGTTGGGTTTCCAAAAGCTGTGCTATTACAAACCCTGGACAATCCACACTCCCCAATGTGTGCAAAGTCCTGTCTCAGAGGTCCTACCACGATGTCGCAACCACACTTGGCTCAGTTTTACTGCATATCTCACAGCCAAGAAAACTGATCCATAGATAAGTTTGTGACTAGCACACGGGCAGCGTGAAGTCACTAAAAAAAAAGATGGGAATTTCCATTTGCTGCCCTCAGTGACATTTTCTACATTTTCTGTCTGGCTGTCTAAGGAGACTTCAGTCCTAGTCTCCTCCTAACAGAGCAGACATACAAGATCCACAATTAACTCTTTAGCTACCACTTGCTTTTATCGCCTCATCTTTTCTGCTGCAGCTATTGAAATTTACAGTTAATTTATAGATCTTATTCCTAAATCCAACTTGTTTTGATCCTGTTCCCTACAAGACCGTCATTCTCCGCTCTTCAAAGCTTTTCTTTAGTGTGTTGTAGGCTGGTGTGAATCAGACTAACTCCAAGAAGTTGCCAAGGGCAGCATAAGGGTTTGCATTTTTATGTGCACTTCTGAAATCCAGCAATTAAGACGCCAATAGACAAAGTCCTGCCTCTGGCAGCCCCCTCTGCCCTTCTCAGCAAGACATCTGATCTGCTCATCCATTAGGCTTCCTCATGACTGCAGCCGTCAGCATGACACTTTATGGAAACTCATCATCAACTTTACTTTTCTTTAAAATCTGCCCTGTAGTCCTGGAGCTGCTTGAAACGTAGTTTAGGTATTGGTGAGTGGGATGAGGGTAAAGTAGGGCAGAGGGGGGAGCAAGAAAGGCAGCAGCAAACTGGCAGTGATAACCTCATCAGCTTTTCAAGAGAAGTCATCTCCACTCATCACTCAGGGTCCCTAATCGCAGAGGAGTATCAAAGGAAATGCAGAATTTATCCACCAAAAACAACCCTTCCTTTGCAGCTGTCACAGAACTGCTACCTGTGTCCACGTAACACAGGTCTATGTTAAGGGAATATTTCTTGTCCATGAGGAATTTTGGTAACTAAATTTATTTCAGATAGATGCAAAATAAAGAAATAGATGTTTTCACTGGCACCCAATTTTCCTCTTCCCCCCAAAATAGATTTCTTTGGGGTGATCCGAAAACTGTTTAGCCAGAAAATTGAATTTTTTTTTTCAGTATCTTTATTCTGTGTCATATTTTGTTTAATTGTTTTTTTCTTTCAAAAATATTTCCTTTTGGAAATTTTGGTTTAAAAAAAGAGAGAAAAATGTGCCCTGATGTCATTGGGATTTTATGAGTTTTCTCTGAAACAAAATTCTCATTAGCTCATCTAATTTCTATAAATATTTTATCTTAATGGAATCATCTATTTCAAAGGAACATGATTCTACTCCACGTCTTCAGATTTTCACTGTACTAATTATGAAGATGTTTGTTCTAGGCTATTATAAAACCTTTCTGGGGTTTTCTACATTTTCACAGACCACTTAATGCCAGAAGCAGGTAACTCTGATAGGGAATGTCTTACTGACCACATTAGCCACTCCAGCCTCCTTATTAAACAATTTGCATAAAAAAGGGGATCCGAGCCGCTTTCATTTTCTAACAGGTATCCAAACTTTGCCTGAAGTAGGAAGTCTTAATTTCTGTGAAATCTTAGAGCCTTTTTTGTTGCCATACAGAGACACGCACAGCTCTGGCCACGTAGCTGTCACCAGCGCCGACGGGGGCTCTGTGAATCACACAGGCCCCCACAGCGAGCTGAGAACGAATTTCCCCTGAGCTGTCTCTTTGAAGTGCTGCTCGAGCGCGGCCTTCGCAGGCCACAAGCGAGCTGACATTTTGTGCAGCTCCTGCTTTGTGAGCGGGCTCAAAATAAGAGCAAAGGAAGATCTTTGACCCTGATTGATAGTGCATATAACTAGATCGAGTTCTAAAAAGGCAGGGTTTTTACTGGTGTGGTTTGGGAGAAGGAAAGGGAAGTCAGAAACTTGTAATTAAGCAAAGCAGAAATAGTTGTTTAATACGTGATTTGCCACGTGAAACCGCGTGTGCAAGAACATTGCTTGTTTGGCTGAGCCCTAGTCCTGAATCCGTTTGCTATGACATTTACTGTTAAATCACTACCGGATTATCTTTACTATTTAAAGTTAAAATCCATTTGCTTTACCTCAGGGTAATTAGTTTGAGGGCTGTGAGGTTAAATTCAGTATGTTTGTCTCATAAAACAATTATCCTCTTCCAAATGTTCTCTTCTGCATGTTGAAGGTGCTCCTAGCCCAGAATTACTTGCTCTCCACCCCCATTTCAGCACTGTTAGATCCTCTTCAACCAAAACTAGCTAAAATAACTCTAATCACCGATTTTTGCTGTTTGAGTGAGGGAGTGTTCCCAGGACTCATTTAGCTGGCAGAGTTGAATGGCTTGCAGAAAGGGAAAAGAAAAAGAGTTACAAATTTAGAGGGCAAAATAGCAGCTGAACACGATAATGTCACTGACTGGTGGAGGTGTTTGCACACTGAGCAGCTCTCTATGGTCTCAAAAGACTCGGTTGTTCGGGAATTTCCATTTTTTCTTTGGGTTTTGTTTTGATCACTCCTAATTGTAACACAATTGAGAAAGGAACTCCAGAAAGAAAACAAAGCCCGTTTTTTTCATTCTCTATTGGGTTTCTGGAAGAAACAGTTTGTGGCAAACAAGGAAGACAAACCTGGAACCTTTGCTGTATCCTGCCTCATACTTAAGTAGGTTTTTGATTCTACATATAAAGAAAAATCCAGCAACTTGCCATGTGGCCCTGGTAAGTTACATAAGCTATTTTTTTTCACAATTTAATGTCTAAAACTAATCTTTTAATCCATATTTAGGTTCCTGTAATGAACTCATCTTAAATGTTATCTGCAAGTGCTCAGACGTACTGAAAAATTGATAAAGTATATACTTATTCTTACTTAAGGCACTTGAATTTGAATTTTTTGGCCGTAATGACTTCTCCTAGGTGTTAATGAAGACTTTCATACATTTGAAGGGCTCTTCTGATGTTTGTATAGAAATGTTAAATCATACTTTCCTATAACTGCTGAACATTATGCTTTAAGAACCAAAATAAGTCCAAAGCAGCAGGAGGCAAATTCTAGCCATTTTTTTCCTATTTCACGAGAGGCATTTTTTAGTCAGTCATTTTTTTTTGCAATGTCTGGAGTAACCTCTCTCCTGCTATTAACTCTATATTGTGCTGGGTGACACATTTAGCACAAAGAGAGACTTGCTGAAGGTCGTTGTCCTCATTATCAATACAGGCTGGAGGATGATGTCCTAGAGAGCAGCCCTACAGGAAAGGACTTGGGGGTACTGGTGAACAAAAAGCTGGACATAAGCCAATCACATCCTGGGCTGCATCAAAAGAAGCATGACCAGCAGAGCAAGAGAGGTGATCCTGCTCCTCGATTCTGCTCTGGTGAGATCTCACCTGGAGTACTGTGTCGAGTTCTGGAGTCCTCAACACAAGAAGGGCATAGACCTGATGGAGAGGGTCCAGAGGAGGGCCACAAAGATGACCAGAGGGCTGGAGTACCTCTCCTGTGAGAACACGCTGAAAGAGCTGGATCTGTTCATCCTGGAGAAGAGAAGGCTCTGGGGAAACCTTATAGTGGCCTCCAGTACCTGAAGAGGCTACAGGAAAGCTGGGGAGGGGCTGTTCACAAGGGCTTGTAGCAACAGGATGAAAGGCAATGGTTTAAAACTAAAGAAGGGTAGATTTAGATTGGACATAAAGGAGAAGTTCTTTACTATGAGGGTGGCGAGACACTGGAACGGGTTGCCCAGGGAAGTGGTGGAGGTTCCATCCCTGGAAACAATCAAGGTCAAGCTTGGCTCTGAGCAACCTGATCTAGTTAAAGATGTCCCCGCTCACTGCAGGGGAGTTGGACTAGGTGACCTTTAAAGGTCCCATCCAACCCGAACCACGCTATGATTCTATCCAATGAAGGTCATGGTACTGGGGGTGGGGGGCACAAGCTTTGCTTCTGTATAGATTCTGGCTCAACACAAAGGCAAACAGGTTTATCCCAACAGTTGAGGTTAAAGAATGTAACCCTTTGTCCTCTGCCTCTGGGATTACAGCTGCATGGAAAACATTTTCTTTGGAACCCAGGCTTTTCAACAGGCTCTGGTTAGTTCAGAAAAAGAAGCAATAGATTCTCTCTTATCCAAGGCACTAATGGTCCAAATCATCTGGCCTCCTTTCCCAGGTGTCTCCATCTCCCTCTTCACTGGATTATCTTCCTTAAACGGAGGAGTAACTGTAGGCTTCCAACACTGTCTAGTAAGTGGAATACAGAAGGGGAAACAGGACTGTAAAGCAGGAAACAAGGAGCAAAGGTGTGCTGATTTTTTTTATCCGACCTTTACTTAAGGTTTCTTCCTTCCACTTCTATTACCACCTTGACTAGCCCTGTCAGGTGACGTAGGATGAATAATAAGGGATTTGGTTACTAATTTTCTGTGGAATGCTGCACTGGATTTGTCAAGAGGGTGGATTTTGGGGTAGGATGGATCAGGTAAAATCTCAGAGGCTGCACTGCTGAGTGCTGCCCATTATCATTTCCCCCCGGGGTCGAGCCACAGCACTAGCAGCTGAAGGACTGGCATGTCACAAGCTTTTGTCTCTGGAACAGAATTTCCCCAAGTGGTTGATAACAGGCTCAGTCTATTCCATGGAGGATGTATTCAGAGCCTGCCCTGATACATTTACTATAAACAAAAGCCAAAGAATGTTAAATTTTGTCTCTAACAAAATGCTATTCTGGCTATTCAGATAAAACAGGTTTGGCTGAGGGTTTTAGAGATGCAGAGCTGCCTTTGCTGTAGGAAATCTCACGTATTAAGGAAAGATCAATACCACGGCTAATGGCCTAAGGTATCAAAAAACCTCACTGGAGGAAATGAGAATGTTGTCTGGAAACCAGATGATGATAATCCTCAGGATAAATGGATTTAGAGATTTCCGAAGCCATTCTAGTAAACAGAGGGCAGACTTAGGCAGTTATTTCAACAAGTTCCTTTACAAAAGAGAAAGAGATTGCCATTTTCCTGTTTGGTTTTAGTCTTGACATTGATGAGTCTCAGTGAATATTTATTAACCTCTTAAATGCAGAACAGACCTTTTAATAAAGCATCTCCTTTTTCTTCACAGAGAAATCTTACGCTGGTCACTTTGTTTTGCAAATATTGTCCTTGCACATGCTGTTGACAAAGGTTGGCAGAGAGACATCAGTTTCTCTGGAGTCAAGCAAAGACAGACGGAAAACTTGTAAAGGACTCAAGGCAGAGCTCAGACAAGTATCACAGAGCAGAGAGCCCTTGGTTCTGCTCTCAAGTTTCATGGCTGTGAACCAGAAAGCATCCAGAGAAGAGCAGCATTCAGTGTGGCCAGTAAGATCATGCAAACAGCCCTAGTGCCTAAGGTCTAAGGTCAAAGGTCCATCTAGCCCACCTAGCCCCATTTATCTTCTCTCTCACCAGCCCTGCAAACATCTCTTTCCAAGCTGGTGATTGACAGCCTAGATCATCTCTTCTTCTCTGGCAGCTATTTTATTATTTAGCTCATACATGTTCAAATACAGCATCCAAGATGTGGGAGCTTGTGGTACTTCTGCAGCTGCTTCGAAATATGCTTTGTGTTGCTCCCTGTTCTTCTCGGTATCTTGTTGACTGTTGCAGAGCACTGGGTTTATATGTTTCATTTTCTCACTCTTGGGATAGAAGCATATGACCAACTTTACAGGATTTTAATGGATGACGGTGTGTCAGCTGAACTCCCCTAACTGACTGTGTGCAGACCCAGATCAACAAGAAGGTGAAACACATCAAGTTTAAACCACCGTAAGTGTCAGTGCAGGCAAAGCAGGGTCAGCTATGCCCATTCAGCTGACTTGCAGTAACACACTGAGTCATTTCTACACATTTGAGGGCATCCATTTAAAAAATGGAAGGTCTGGTTTTGCCTGGGGTTAATTTACCCCTCACTGCGGTGAGCCTTTGACTCATTTCAGCTGCAGATATACCGAAATCTCCACCAGAATTCCAGCTCTGAACTGAACAATTCATGGTTCAACCAGCTCCATGCTGTGACTCCCTCCTCGCCACCAACTTTCCCAAGGTCTCTGTAGACATACACAGGGAGTGAGCTGCAGATAGGAGATTTATTACTGGAAGTGCACTCTGCCCTGTGTCCACCATTCTTTCTTTTCCTGTCATATGGCAAAACACTGACATTCAGGAAAAATTGCACCGCTTGATCTTCAGTAGCGTTAGTGGGTACTTGCATCAGAAAATACCAGAAAAATGTCATTTTGGAAGGGACTATTGGAGGTTTCTAGTCCAATCTCCTGCTCAAAGAAAGTCCAGGAAGCAAAGGACAGAAATTCCATATTTTTGGGACCCTAATGGACCGCTGCCATGGTGATTTTTTTCCCCTCCTTACATTGAGACAGCACCTCCTGTGTTCAAAGTAGAATTTGTGTCCTTTTCCTTTTATTGCTGTGCATTTATGCACACTCTATGATGTGTGCACACACTCACATAGCCATGAAGCAGAGGAGGAGACACTGATCTGGGCCCCTCTTCACTTCCAGAAGAGGACACCTGGCCAACAGAGCAGGAAACAGGCACTGATGAGCCCGCACATGTCCTTGAGAAAGGCACACAGCCTTGGATTGGGGTCTGCTGAAGACTGGAGAAAAGAATCCACCACTAAAAGGATGATACACACTTCATCTGAAGCCTGATACGTGATGGGGTTGGTTTCATGTCATCTTCAAAACTCTTTGCGTTTGTTTTGTTTTAAAGAAGGGATAAATTTAAAAGGAAAAGGAGAGTTACTGGATATCGGTGGTTTTCTCTGACAGGCACCCTAAGACTGACTAACTCTGTATGAAAAAAAAAAACAACAGGAACACAAAAAAAAACCCCAAACCAAAAACCACTGAAAAGGTGGCTTCTTAGACCTTTCCATTTTATTAAATCTTTTCTGGCCTTTGCCACCACTTTCCAATGAATTTTCATTTTTTAGCATGACAGAATGCTAAGAAAAATTTCCCTGCAGCTGTTTCTGTCCATTCTAAATATTTATCACTGAAACACACGTGTCATTTTTCAGGAATGTTTGTGAGTCTTGATTAAAGGGAGAGGACAAATAATTTTGGAATAGTCAGAAGGACTATAGTTTATCCCTACAATCTTTCTTTTTTTTATTCATTTTGTTCGAAGGGGTTCAGTCTCAGTACAATTGATTTCCCAGCTCCCTTGAATGGGTTTCAATGTTGCTGACAACACAAAAATTGAACGATTTGTTGACTGTATCCATAGACGCAGCATCCTCACTCCACGTAGAAGTTTCTTGCAACTTAAAGCTGGTATTTCCTGCTCTCTGCTCATGAACTGAAGACTGAAAAGATCAGTATTTAAAGTAAAAAAAGCCTGCCCTCAGAAAGAGTGGCATCTGTGGGAATTAGAGGACACAGTTAGGAATAAGTTGTTGGAGCAGTGGGTTGCAGAAATCTCTGAGCTTGAGCTACACCTTTGTATTTACTTGCTGGACGTGATTCAGCACTGCCATTTTCCACGTGTACCACATCCTGCTGCCCACACGGTTACCAGGGCACTAATAACCCATCCCTCTCTGTCTCACAGGAGCTTGCTTTCATTAGCCACCTTTTCTCTCCAACAATTAACACGATAATGTTAAACTCTGAGCAATTATACCTTGCCCTACTTAGCTTCACATCTATTTTCTCTGTCTGAGAGTTGCAGAAAGGCCTTTGTGCCTGGAAACTGGCCTGCTTTTTCCAGGTGTCTCTGTTGCTCTAACAGATAGTATTACTTCTCCACACTAACTTTTCCTTTTGTATAACCTGAAAAGTTTGTAGTTGTAAGAACACTATCACTAAAATACGTTATTATGGCTACTGTATTTCTGACTGAGATGTGAAGTCAACAATGTTACAGTCATTAAAAATCCTCCTACACTTCTCACCAAAATAGGAATGTTAGTCCAGATGACCTGGCTCAGTAAGCACACCCTTCACACGATCTTTCCGCTGAACTGTAGCTCCCTTTACTTTCTGCTGTAACTGTGAGTTGTTCAACAGCTGCCATGATTCCCCCCCCCAAGAGCTTGAGCTGCAAATGAACTATAGATGGAACACAGGCAGTCTTACGTGTGCGTTACCCAAAAGCCTCTTACATCGGTCAGAATCATACGGTTACTGTCCTGTCAGATCTTTGGAATAAAAATCCATGGGTGTTGGGATACGATCCCAGTGAATTGCTTGCTACAAAGGAGACTGAGAATTTTTGACTTGAAATAAAAAGTTATCAGATGTTTGTGATTAACAATCAGCTAAACTTGAGTGCTGCTGAGAGAGATTTTCCTTGATCTTATCAATGTGTGTCTGTGTATTTATGCACCAAACGTGCATACACAAAGTGTCACGATGTACAGACTGTACATATGTGTGTTCATATATAATATCTGTGTGATAAATACATTGCAGGGCTGTAAGAGCCCCCTCCCACACTGGGAGGTCTGGCTGTTGATCTGGGGGCCAGCTCCACACCAGCCCATGGTCCTGTCTGGCCAGCTCAGGCTATGTCTCACTCTTGATCCCCTCACTGTGCCTGATTCTGACCCCTCACCCACAGGCTGATGTCACAGCCTGGATTTGGCCTGTTCTCATCCCAAGGGAGTTGCTTGGTTCTTGGGGCTGGAGCTTTCCCCAGGCCTGCCCTGCTCCTGGCTGGGGAGTGGTAGCAGGATGGGGCCCTGGCTCTGAGGTTCTGCCCTGCTGCCCTGGGACAGCTACTACGGCTCCCAGCCTCAAAGAGCAGCCAACCTGCTCTGGACCCTGACACTGGACCTGTGAGAAAAAAAATAGAAACAAAAAAATGGGTGGGAAAGGGACAGGGATAGTAAAGGAAAATTCTAAGTTCTCATATGGGAGAATAAAAAACAGAGCACACGAGGAGAAGGGGAGAGAGAGAAAGAAAGAAAGAAAGAGGGAACAGGGGAAGAGGGAAAGGAGGAGAAAAAAAAAGGAAAAAAAGACAAGAACTACAGAAAAGTGCAGTGTGAACATCTTCTTACAACTACACTTAAGGGTAGACTCCTTTAAAAGGAGAAACAAGGAGATGACAGGACTGAAGTCTGGACTCCGTCCAGAGGCTGAATTGACTTTCAGTCCTGTCCTATTTTGACCTTTCTATTTTTCAAGGGTAATTAAACACACCAGTTCCAGTTCGGATCTTGCTTCCACCAGTGATTCACCTCTGCTGACAAGGTAAAGAGCTACACAGGAGAGGTCCAAACTGGCTGCCCAAAAAGCCATGTCCATATTGGTCTTATTTTATGTGAATATAACGCCACCAAGTAATTAGCAATAAAAATACTGTGCAAGAACTGTGTATGCCATTAGGATTGAGTAATTTGGTCTTTAACCCATCTAGCAGCTACTGCAAGATGCACTAAGTGGCTGAAACCCATATATCTCATAATAATAAATACTTCATAGGTGACATCTCAGCCCAAATCACCTTCCATGACATTGGTTTTAAATCCACGGACAGGTGACAGGGTGATTTCGGTGTCTGGTAATTGGAAAAGAAATCTTCCATTGCCATGTTAAAATGAACCCGTATCGATAACAACCAAGTGTTTTCATTTGATCCATGTCAAATGTCAACAGCGCAATAAAACGGCGACTCTGCTTCAATTTCTGTCGGTCAGAGGACAAGAGGCCACTTCTTCCTCACTTTGGGTGTCCATTCACTGCTCTTCACCCTCTGGCTGACGTCTACTTGTGAAAAAACTCTCAGGGTGGACATCCTGCTATATTTATTTTGTGAAGAGGAAGAAGACTTTGCTATTTAAGGCTGTAAATCTGGCATTTTCCTAAGTGCTGAAATTCACACCTTCACATTTCTCGCTAGATCCCTGCTAGCGAAGGTGAGCAAAGGTAACCATGTTGATGATATTTGCAGTAGTCCTCCATGTCACTCCTTTCAGGACTGTTCCCATGTACATAAGTACCCTTCAGTTCTGACGTCTGAAGCCAGCTCCTTATTCATTCTTACATGTCTGTGAGTGACAAAGTATCAAAGAAAGCTTCCTAACTGTGACATTCATTAGACAGGAGAGCAGAGTCCTCTGGGGGAAGTGTTGGAACAAAACTCCACCAGAGGAGATTTTAGAGCTAAAGGGGATAAGATGTTGTGGGGGGAGACAGAGTGTTAAATTACAGTCCTGCAATGACAGGAACTGACTGGGTGCTTAAACGACTTCTACATTCCCCAGAATATCACAGGGAATGGGAAAAGCCTTCCCACTCACTAAGCGGCATCCTCTGCCATCATGCTATATATCTTTTTTCATTGATTAATTATATACTCCATCTTTAAAGCATTCAGGATTCTCTCCAGCCCCACCAAGAAGGGAGGTGTCTACGTGATTAAAGCATCTGGGACATTCATTCAAGTACCTCTGTAGATGTGAGTAGAAGGCAACGCCTGATCCTCACGTAAACGGGTCAAGACTACTCAGACAAGAGACTGAAAGACAACCTGAAGTGATGCTAGCCAAGTCATCTCCATCTGTGCAAATTTAACATGCCTGATGCAATTTATCTTCTAGGATCCAGGAAAAAAAAAAAAAAAAAGTGAGGCTGTTCTCCTCAAAAGTAGATCTATTTGTACAATTAGAGTTAGTCAAAGCCAACCCATGACCAAAAGACTATCCCAGAGTCTCACTCTCCTCATGGCTAAAAACTTTATTCTACTTCTCACTAAAATTTATTCATTCTCAATATTCTTTTGTTATCTGGACAACATTTTTATTTAGCTGAAACCACTCCTGCTCTTCACCGGTGTGTAGCCCAGCGCCCATTTATAGATCACAGTCATGTTCTCTCATCCTTAATTGTGTTAAAATTAACAAGCTGAGCTGTCTTGCTGTAAGACAGGCACTTCCATTTCCCAGATCACTGTTAGGGAGAAAGTAATGAACAGGAATGATTGTTCATTGTCCTCTTAAAAACAATAATTAGTGACATTAGAGGAAATGAGGGTCAATTTCTAAAGATGCAAAAGGTGATGGTTTTCCCACATCTTGTGACTGCAGAAGTCCCTGCTGCTGCAGAGATGCTGAAAGTTCACATTGGTTCAGAAAGCAAACTGCAAGAAAACTGAGCAAAATAAGGTATGGGAGGAAATCCAGTAGAGGAAAAACTCATCTGAAAATATTAAATGCAAGGATAACACCTCTTGCTCAGGAAGACTTTGAAATTGAAATTTTATGAAGACTGAGAGTGTTCTGGGGAACTATTACACCTGCTTTATACTATTCAGACTCCTTGTTAAGCTTTTACTCTTGGTCACCATCAGAGACAGGCTATTGCACTGCATATGCTTTTAGTCTGTTTCTTTATGGCTTTTCTTATCATAAATAATAGGTTTTCACTGAATCTCACCCAGTTTGAGTGCCTGATTCTTGCAGAAACAAAACTAGCATGGCAGCCACTATTCCAGACGAGTCTTGTACAGGGCTATTAAAGTCTTCACTCTTCCCCAATTCAAATACCTTCCTTGATACAACACAGTCTTACCCTGTGATCAGTCGCTGTGTCTCCCTCCTTCTCGTGCTAAGTCACGTCCCCAGCCATTGCAGAACTCCTGATGGGCCTCAAGTGTGTGACTTTGCATTTTGAACTGCTGAATTTCATCCCAGTGCTCCTTCTCCAGCACTCACGCTCATTCCAGTTCCCCTGTAAGCTATTTCAACCTTCTCTGAGGTGATCCTATCAGCCACTTCTGTGTGATCAGCAGACGTCAGTTAATTTGTAAGACACTCTGGCAGTGTGCTCATGAGGGCTACTGTGGTGATGACCATTTCTCACACCCCCTGCCACCCAGCTCAGACTCAACCCAGGCAATAAGCAAAACTGTATTTCATTGGAAAATTTTTATTAGACCAAAGCAAAAGCCTCTGATGGCAACAATCAGATTTCTTTCAAGAATATACTAGGAGAAATTACTCTGATCTGGAGGGTCCCAGACCTCCTCCTGGAGATAAAGCTGGTATTTGTAATCTAGGTTTCCTATTTCAGAGGGAAATCCTATTTTTGTCCGGGTTTTCCTCTGTATTTTCTGTATGAACTTTTGCATATCGTTAATTTTGTCTTAGCAAAAGTCGATTGCTGAAATCTCAGATTTCCACAGAACACAAACCCCATTTCACACTTGATTTTACTACTTCCCAAACAAGTTGAAGCAGGATTCAGAATTTTTCATTACTGTACACATAAAGATGCCTTATAAAAAGCAAAGCAGCTGTGGCTTATTCTACAGCATTTATATTACTTTTAAAGCATCCTCCACTCATCCTTCCAGCTTATTTCCAACCCTCTATTTTTGAATCTCTAAGCCTAATAAAATTCCAGCTTTCCCCATATTTTCCCATTGTGTCCTTCAACACCATCATTAACCACATGCTTGCATTACTTTTTGTTCAAAAGAATTCATCAAAAAATGAGAAGTTAAGCCTAATCAGTCAGCCTTTGTGCCCTCAAAGGCCTCCGGCTGTTAAGTAACATTCCTTGTCGCACTTTAGATAGCCTGACAGACTGGAAAAAAAAAACCAAAAAACAGAAAAAAAAAACAAAACAAAACCAAATAAACTTTTTATAACTAGAAACAAAATCTGCTCTATTGCTACTCTAATTGACTTTGGAGTCTAACACAGTCCCTGAGTTGACCTCTTTCTGGGCAAACATAACAACCAGAGCGATTATTCAAGCACCAGCCCAGGCTTAAATCCACACACAGATTTCCAGCTGAACATTAAATAACATTTGGTTTTTGAAAAACTGGGTGCTGCAGTCTTCAGTCAGCTTCTATCCCTCATCAGCTTTACAACACTGGGAAAATAAAGGACAAGAATTGGTCGGATACACGATGTTAAGACAGGTGGAAAGCTGACCTATGCTTTAAAGGGCTGCTGCCCTATTAACCGGAGTATCACCATTAAGACATTCAAACCCATTATCACTCACAGGAGTTCAAAGACTTTTTCTTTCATTCCAGCAGAGGTTTTTTTACAGTGTGCTCTGCCTGCCATTTAAATGTTTTCACTCTGGATTTATTGCTTATTTTATCTGATGCTCAGGGTTAGCTGCTGATTTTTGCAATTTGAGTTTTGTAGATTGCTAAAGCAGCCACAAATTGTTGTGCTGTATGTTATCCTAGCGAACGTAAAATGTGTGGTATTTCAGTTATGGTAGGATTGGTAGTAATGAGACCATATATTTAAAAATAGCAGGATTAACTTTTAATCCTCACACAACCATTTGAGGAAGGTTCGCTAAACGGAAAAGCATCGCCTCCTGTTTCAACAAGACATCTTAAATATTCATACTCTTGAACTCAGTTGAAGAATTAAATATGTTAAATGACCAAACTGCAAGCTCCAGTTTCTCATAACCATTTGCCAATCTTAGCTGTTCTTTACACACATTGTCCCTGTGATAAACAGTCAGGAGAGACTGGAAATTAGAGGAACATGTGCTACAGTTTCTTCTTTGCTCCCTACCAGGGAGTTTATTCTGCAGCCTTCAAAGCTCCTGAGATAAAATCACTGTTTGCTTTCTGTATCTCAGACTGGCTCGATCAGCTCACTCAAATATGAAAAGCTCTCCTAACAAGAGGCTAATTGAAGGCAAAGGTAGAAGACGGCCCATTCAGAAGGATAGAGAAGAGGAGGCTGAGAGGAGACCTCATTGCTCTCTACAACTACCTAAAAGGAGGTTGTAGTGAGGCTGGTGCTAGTCTCTTCCCAAATTACTAATGATAGGATGAGAGGAAATGGCTTCAAGTTGTGCCAGGGGAGGTTTAGATTGGATATTAGGAAGAAATTCTTTACTGAGAGAGTGGTTAGGCACTGGAACAGGCTGCCCAAGGAGGTGGTAGAGTCACCATCCCTGGAGCTGTTTAAGAGGTGAGTAGATGTGGCACTTGAGGCTATGGTCTAGTGGTTAGGGACGCTGGGAGGAAGGTTGGACTAGATGATCCTGGAGGTCCTTTCCAACCATAGTGATTCTATGATTCTATGACAAGGTGGAATCTGATCTGCAGGTTCTTCAGCAGGGTAGGGCTGCGCCTTCCCGTCAGGCAGGAGCCCTTCCCTTTTGGCTGTCCGAGAGGTACCTGTGACCACGCAAAAGCCACTGAGCTCAGGCTCTCTAGCCCCGTGGCAGCAAGTGCTGCTGTCAGTGCAGTGTCCCAGTAAACAGTGTACACACTCTAGTGTGTATGGTGATGCCCTATCGATTACAAGCACCTTGAAGGTACTTCCTTTTTACATAGACCAGAGAGACTTTCTGAACCAGCGCAGCATTGCCTCCAGTTCCTAAGCTTCTGACATCTCATTCATAAAAATCAGTTCATCCATCTAGGAGAAATTTGCTGAAGACACAGATGGGTAGGCACACAGATATGTCTATCCAGCAGCCATGGATGGTATGAAGGCTCAGCTTCTCTGTGGGCTATTTCTCTATGCACAGAGCTTGTCAAAGACACAATTATCCCTCTTCATTGCACGGTGCAGTGAACCAAGACCTGAGGAAGGCAGCTGAGAGAGAAAACTCTACTCTTCTCAATCCTTGTGCTTCTACAAGTGACCTGCCTTCAAATACACAAATTGTTGCTGCTGAGGCCTATTCTGTATGTGCTTCGGGGCTGAACAGGGCTCAATAAATTAAGAATTTCCCAGACTGTGTCTGGGTGTGATCTAGACGGAGAGGAGATTTGGGACAGGAATCCCATATTGCACAGACACATACACTTGGCCCCTCTGCTACAGCTGCTGGAGACTTTTAAACAATTGATACTTTGCTAAAACAAACAAACAAAAACAAATATACTTTTGAACTTTCTTATACATGAGATAGAGAAAAAAACTTTGCATAGAACATCACTATAACAGAACTTTGTAGAATTTTTATTTTTTTTTCCCAAAATATCTTCTTATTAGAAGATCTTCATTTGTCAGTTCTGGATTTTCTTGTGGGAAGACAGGTGGGATGTGTGTGGGAGGGAGAGAGAAACAGCTGTTAACCTGGGACAGGGAAAACTCACATTAAGATCTTTATTTTTGCCTGGGCTCTTCTATACAAAACAGCCCTCACCAGATTATGACAGGGTATTCTCATGGCAGAAATGTTTTCCCAAAATAGATTAAAGATCATAGAACATATAGGTTGGAAGGGAGCTCTGGATTTTATTTAGTCCTGCTCAAAGCTCAGTTCTTGAAACTGGAGTATTTTATTTTTAATGCCTCAGGGATAAAAAAAGAAAAAAAAAAAGTAGGGGAAATTCCTTTTTCACCTGTTCTTTGCTTCCCTGGAATTTAAGTGAGCATCCAGCACTCATTAGTCAACAAACTTTGACTTGATGAACTCTGGTTTGGATTCAATTTCTGAACCCTCAGCTAAGAATAACCACAGGCCCAGAAATCAGGAAAAATAACCCTAAGAGATCTTTTTTTTCTAACTATCTTTTTTCTTAACTAACTTTTTCTAACTATCAAAAAAATTTGCTTAATGAAGGACCTTAATGAAGGACTTTGTCAGGTAGCCACAGCAGACATAATATTTTTTTTAATAATATATACAGACCTGCAAATTGGAAATGCCACAAAAAACACATAACACTTGAGTGATTTGCCCACCCGGAGGGTGAGCCTGGGGCCCTGCTCTGAGTCTTGCCCTGGCTTCCAGCCCAGGTAAGTAACTGCTTGGTCCCGGGTGTTGAATGACTCTGCTGATACCACCCATAAATCCAGGAATAAATTGCTGTTTTAACGTGCGTTCTGCCTGATGTTAGGTAAAGCACTGTCCATAGCATTGCACAGACTATGGAAATGTTTTCTCTGTATCATAGTTTCATATATCTTTTATTAATTTTTTTCCAGAAGATGAAATAAAGGTATTGTCATTTACTACAAAAAAATATGAGTAAGAAATGCATCTTAAGGTTTGTGTTTTATTTCACGTTATTTTTCTTTTAACAAACAGGAGGAACAGTAGCCATGTGAGTTCAGTTCCTCTGCTCTCCTGTAATCTACTCTTTGATGTAACTAACCGGCAAAAACATACTTCTAATCAAATATAGTCTCCCATCCTTAATCAGCTCAGCTTTAAAACGCAGATCAATGAGATAAGAAAGAGCTGATTTAATTAGCCCAACCTCAGCAATGTTACAGCATATTCTCATTTACAGAAATAATGCGGAGCGAGAGGAAAGAGATTCATCATCATGAAAAGACCGGAGAAGGCAGAGGAAAGCAGGATATTTCCTATGTTAGCAAAGGGTGATTTTCACTCTGGCTAAAGAGCCAGCACATGTTTTATGAGCCATTTAAATAACACTTAGGCTTTGCGCTTTGTCCTTTAGCCTAAGGATGAATTTCTTTCACTAAATAGCAATACCTCTGGAAATCATCACTCTTCGGTTTAACTGATGAGCCAGAGACAGCTCCCACCACGTGGTGAATAAAAAGGAGGAAATATGGCAGGCAGGAGAGCAGCAATAATGCACATTTATATAACAGCTTGGGAAAACTCACCCACATGCCTGTTACACCTCATACACCCAGTCAGGCACTCTTAATGGAGAGGCAGTAAGCTTTAGTGGGAACAGGACAACCCCCCCTGCATGTTTTTGGGGAGGTTGTTTTGGTTTGCTTTGCTTTATTCCTTCGTCTCATTAAGATTTGAATTTTCTGCAGGGTAAACCTCTTCCTTCCCCCATGGTCCCCCAGCGCAGGGACCCTAGCACAACTGGAGCTCTGAGGTTTTCCTGTACAGATAGCAAAAAAACAAAACCAGTGCGAGTTCTCAGCTTGCCCTGCCTTGTCCGTAGCTTCAAAGCATCAAACCACTACTCTACCTCTACCAGCTGTGCATCACCTGACTCCCAAGTGCTCCTCCATCCCCTTGGAGCTTGGGACTCATTGGATCAGATTAGCACAGGTTTGGTCAGTAAGAATGGAGAAATGCTGCCACCTCTGCACAGAGCACCCACAACACTTCCATGGCCACAGCAGTCTTGTAGAGGCCTCACCAAAAGGAAAATCAGACCTGTAAACGTCCAACAAGGGTTTTCAAACAGGCTCCTGCAGCTCAGAACCCAAACCTTCAGTGTGGTAGGCCTTGACATACATATTGTTGCAAAGTCAGGCCCGATTCGCATAGCTCAGAGTTTGTCAGCTCCTAATTTTGAGTGCTAATTCCAAGGATGAAGTTCAGCTTCATGCCTATCCATCATTTCGAATGGAGCTAGCTCGTGACATCCACATTTGGCAGTCACTGCCTGGGAGATAATTGCTCATCACTGAGGGGAACTAGCACCAGCTGGGATAACCCTCAGGCCCTTTCTCCTGAGGGATGGCAGCACCAGAGGCAAAGCAATTAACAGAGCAATTAAGCCACTAGCCAATCATCTCTCTCTCACTCTCTTCCCCCTCGCTCCCCCCTCCATCTTCTCATACTTGTGCCACTCTCCAGTGCCTCTAAAAACAGCAAGGAAAGGTCCTGCTCTCCAGAAGGATAGTCCCCTCAGGTGAGCAGGGCTAAGATCAGGCTCTTACCCCAATTCCTGCCCCTTACAAGAGCCCATAGGAGCATCCCTGTGCTGCATGTTACTTTGGGGAGTGCTGCCACATAATGCTCTGTGCTGCTGTTCTTGCTAGGCATCACCATCTTTGGTGTCAGGGGTGGTCTTCACGATTATAGACACGCACCTTCTCAGTGCCGGGCAGGTGGAAGAGATGACTCAGCCCCAGGCAGAGAGATACGAGACTCCAAGCACCTCTCCTGCCTGATAAACTGCTTAGGCAATCATTGCCAAGCATGCTTCACCAGCAATGAAATGGGTTAGAAAAAGGCCTACTGTTTGGACTGAGGGAAGCTGGATCCAGAGCCCAAAACTCAGGCTGGGCTCAGTGGACATGGCTTGGCCGTTTTGAACAGAACTAGTGCCATTTCAGTTTCTGAGAGCCAAGAGACAGCAGTGGTCTCCTCTTCCCCACGTTTTTCTCTTCCCCTCCACCAGGTTCGTAGCCACTTAATAAATCAACACTTTTCATGAAGATTAGGGAGGCTGTTCCAACTCTGGTTTCATGATAAAGGTCTGTACATAAGATATTGACAGAAGTTCCCATGCAGAAAGGTTTATTAGCTGGATCTATAGCTTATGGCATTCATCAACCCTACAACTGAAAACTATTTCTGGAAGAATGTAAAAACAGAAGAGAAAGGAAAAAGAAAATTCTCTTACCGTCAGTCCATCTCGGCCGCTCCTCTCCCGGCATCTCCCGACTCCAGCGCCGGCCCTTCCCCGGGCTCCGGCCCTTCAGGTCCAACCTGCTCCCGCCCGGGCTCTCCAGGGCCGCAGCCCCTGCAGGGAATATCCCCGCTCTGGGCGTGGGGCCCTCCCCGGGCTGCAGGGGGGTCTCTGCTCCAGCAGGGTCTCTGCAGGGCTGCAGGGGATCCCTGCTCCGGGCCTGCAGCACCTCCTGCCTCCTACTCTCGCGGCCTCGGGCTCCCTCTGCCGCTGTTCCCGCCTTGGCTTCCTCCTCCTCCTTCTGTGCCGCCTTTGGCCCTTTCCGCAGCCTGTTTCCCCGTCGGCGCCCCCAGCTTGGCTGAGGGGCTCAGCTGTGTCCTGCGGGGAGATGTGGGACCCGGCTGGGAGTGGTGAGTGTCACACTGGATGTGATCCTCATCCCCGTGAGAAACCACCACAAAATCTCTACTGGGGTTTTGGGGGCCAAGGCCATGGGATTAATAAACAGGGAAACAAGTGTGAGAACAAGGGAGTAAAATATACCCGAGAGGCTGTGGGAAACGCTGCTCCAGTAGCCAGGGGAAGGGTGCAGAATTGCGAAGAGAAACGGCTGCAGAGCTTGAAGGCCCTTGGCCCTGCGGAGTGTGGCAATACCACAGGCTCAGGGTAGTTTCCAGCAGCTTGGTCCTGCATTATACAAGCCTGAAGTACAAGGGGCCAGGCTGCGAACCCTGCCAGGAGGCACTGCATTTGTTCCTCCAAATCTTTGAGTCACCAAATAGCAGCTTGGACACCCAAAGAAAAATCAGTTTCTGCTTTCGAAGCCTTGGAATGAAGCCTGGCTATCAGTCACTCCTCATCACTGAGAAATCTGCAGAAATAACAACTCGCCCCATCCTTAGCACCTGAAGCCGGCACGTCCCTCCATTTAGAGGATGCACAATGCTTTTGTTAATTAGAGCCTTAGTTTAATATGAGCTGTCAAAGTTCACTTAACTTCAATTAATTGTTTCTCCTGAGCTTAATTTCTTTAGTTAAGTATTGATTAATCATTGCTTAATTATGCTGGAGTCTCGCTGGGTGATATTTCAGTCGCACACTGCAGCAATGCATTGCTTTCTAAAAATACTCTGGGAATCATCAGATACCTTATGCGTTGCTATTACTGGGATGACTTTTAATATTTATCTTTTCATCCTTTATGTTCCAAAATGTATATTTAACATGTTGCGTTTAATTTCACTGATTTACAACTCATTTTTCTCCTTGAGGGTAGGTTCTAGACCAGAGTTTCACGTTGCACAGTGTGGGATGAAAGGGCTTAGTGTCTGGCATCTGGCATCCTGTGCCAGGAGGAGGGGATTAGGGAACACAGGTGAATGGTCTTTACTCTGGCAGAACACTAACACATTTAAACAACAAAAATATTGATGATGTGGGTCTTTTCTTTGTTCCTTTTAGGTGGAATGCAGCAATGTTGACTCAAATACTCCCTGTATATCCTCAAAACTACAATGTTAGACCTCATCGTATGAATATGGCCTTCAGACCAAGGTATCTCCAGTCTGAAATCTTAATTTGTACTGAAATATCAAGAAGAGAAAACAATAAAGTCCTCCACCTCTCTGTAGCATCTCGACAGCACTGTAATATCAGGTTGGTTTGCAAGTATCTTGATTCTCATGGGTAAGTAAAATAAATATTAATTTTTACCAAGGTCTCTCTTGAATTTAGATATTGATCTGTAGTGAGAAATTAAACAATTTTTTTTCCCCAGCAATAATTTCCCTGGTGTCCACTTAGATATCTAATTTTACCTACTCACAGAAACATTTTTTTATTAATTTTCTAAATGAGAAAGAGTCATTCCCTAGAGAACACTTATGGGCTTGCCACAGTTTTATCACAGTCAAGGGTTAACTTTCTCCCTTTGGTACCTGTTCACTTTTACAGAGATCTCTAAACCTACTACTACTAAAATTTCATTTTGGACATGTACTGTGCTATAGAAGTGCTAGGTATTATTTACTATAGTCATCCCAGATGCACTGGTAGGAATGTGCTATAAAGAGAGTAATCAAAACGACATCCTTTTCTACTACATTTCACCTACTTGGGGGTATAAACATCTGGCACCTTGGGAATGCACATCTTTGCTATGTAAAAGACAGGATAAGACTGGTAAAAACACTGATTGGTATATAGATCATGAAAAACACTGCTGTTCTCTGATGTTGAATGACACAATACAATAAATTTTCCAGAAAGGGATCGATGAATAGTCCAGGTAAAAAAAAAAAAAGTACTGTCAAAACCATAGCTCAGAATTTGAACAAGTGCTGGTTCCAGAGTTCAATTAACTTTTTCTTTATTACTGACTTCTTATCAAGACTCTGGATTTCTGGATTCTGATCAAAAACAGAAACCAGAAGCCCTGCTTCCATAATGTAGGTTGATTGTATTAAACGTGTAGCATAATGTAACCAAGAAGCTGAAAAACACTGTGTCTGAGTCCAGGTCACTACTACTGTAGCTACTGAACAGACACAGCCCTGACCTGACGTGTTTACTGAAGAAGAAAGAAAGAACTGGAAAAGGGAAGTGTTGCCCTCCCTGTTTCCTATAAAGGAAAGTGAAGCACAGAGACACATTGTGCGAAATTCCCCAGTGTGATTTGGGGCCATGTTGATTAAAGTGATTAGTCATTGATCCTAATTACAATCCCCCGGATCCTTCCACATGGAACCCAAGCTCTGTTTCTGGAAGTCTCTGACAGCACCCGGATGCACATCCCCAGCTCTCTTGTGCTAATGCCTAAACACAAAACCCTTCCAATTTTATCAGCTTTCTTGGCTTCAGTCACATCCTCGTTACTCACTATTTGTTTATATTGTAACCAGGCTTAGCAGACGGAGTCATCAACCACAGCTATATGAGGCTGAGGCTTCACTAGCACAAAACAAACTTCTGAATCCAAGTGTTAAAGATGAGACCACTGAGAACAAGCAATGTGGGAAGTATGAGTTTATCAGGGCAACCAGCCTAGTTAGAGGGATTAGAGCTCCTCTAGTCCCTTCCTGTAGACCAAACGTAGCCTGACTAAGGTTAGGAGAGATGGCTTTAAGTATCTAAACCCTTCCTGTTCACTCTACCAAAGGAGTACACACAAGGTCTGCGGTAGCTCTTCCATCTGTCACATACATATTGCAAAACAGAGCGCAGTACCATGCAACCCTCTACCCAATGGTCTGCTGGACTTTGGAAGTTTTATCTCCCACTGCATTAATAATATGATATGTCCCCATTACAGTAACAATAATAAAAAAAAAAATAAATAATTAGAAATTGAGAGGCGTGTCATGTGAACATATACACTGAGAGTGGCACATGAGAGGTCTGCAGCTCTGCTATGGATTTCGTTTCTCTTGGGACCTGGGGTCTGCAAGGTTGGCTGAATTTGGGATCCAGCATGTGGAGGAAATACTGTGATTTGTTGGAGAAAAATGTTCAGGCGTAAGAGCAGAGAAAGAAGTTGTGAAAGGCCAAGAAGGGTCGTTGAGGGACGTCAGCAGTGCCAGTATATACAGTTCATATTTGCTTTGGACAAAACTATAATAGCAGCTTCTCAGCTTAGACAGGTAAATGTGCCTGTTAGAATATTTATCCTGAGATGCTTTTGTTATTAATAAAGAATCAAATAAAAGCTGCAGGTCACTGTAACTTTGTCAGCCTTCCCACCCTAACAGGTTTTTCCATTTTGAATGCCACTGTGGAAATTACTGTAGTGCAATTTCCTTCCTTGCTTTTCAACAAAATAATTGCTTCATATGGATTTTGCAGATTGTTGATAACTAAATTAGTGGCTCTTTTGTAATTGTTTCCCTTTCTATTTCTCCGTCTTTAGAGGGGATACAGTTTTGTTTTGAATCCCGCTTTCCTGGTAACAGCAGCATTTTTCTGTGGGCTGAAGCCGAGTGCTGGTTTATGGGTGTTCTAATAAAGCTTTGTTGAGCAGACTGAAAGAAAAAGAAATGCAGATAAATTTTGAGGGATAGGATTCTGCCGACCTCAAACATATTCTGAAACTTCATCCTTTGAGGAGTCTTACTGGTATCAGTAGAAGTTGTTATTGCAGGATGTGAATAAGATGTCAGAATTTTACCCTAAATATTTCACTTACCAAATGCTACAAAAGATAACAGACCCTGAGCTGGAGCAAGATGCAAAATTTGCAGTGGCAATAAGAACCGGGCAGCCTTTTGCTTCTTTGTGATGGTGCCATCTTATTGAAAGCATTTTAATAAACAGCAGTAGCTGTGTCTGAATTAAATGAAAGACCTTGTTATACAAACTGAGCCTTCTTTATAGCACCACAAATAATTCAAAGAAGTCTTGAAGTACCATGATAATGGCACAAGAAGATGGGTATCTCTGTATTATTGTTTTTCTGTACCTCAAAGAATGCTCTGCAGGAAAAATAATGTTGCATAAAAAACCCAAACAGATTTCTTTCAAAAAAGAAGAAAATTAAAATTATCGGAAAGATGAGTTTAAAATATTTTGCAGTATGTTTGTCTTTGAAAGTCTGCATCGCCCTTAAAACAATTTTATGGCTCTAGATTAACATAAGTGAATCAGTCAAAAAATCTGAAAATCTTTATAAGGATGTTAAGATTAAGGACACAGCTCTTAAGTTCTGCAAACATAAAACTGATTTCAAAGGAATAAAGTGATGAGGATGGATGTCCATGAAACAAAAATAATATATTCATAAAGGCTTTTTTCAACACTCAAGACATAAAGTGACAACCAGTGAACTTGTGATCTGGTTTGAAAATAGTTTAAATTAAAGATTATGGGAGAAACTGAAAAAGGAAAGAAAAAAATACAAGCCAGCTGTTATCTGTGGTGTGATTACACTGTCTTCAGTATAGACAAGGCACTGGTTGGTTGACTTTTATGATGTAATTTTGGATGAACATGAAGTAAAGGGAACGTGGTGCTGAATGAATGGCTGGAAAGTGTACAGGGAAAAATCTATCAGATTCAGTGCCAGAAAAGCTTGGGGGAGAATAAAAGGGAAGGAGAACACATCATTCTATATGACATTATAAAAGAAATAATCAAAACTGGGCATGCTCCAAACCAATGGAAGTATGAAGCAGTGGGCAGAACTGTCTCCCAGATGCTTTCATCTATTCCAAAATAATTCTGTGCCTTTTCTAGACATAGAAATTCACATTCCCACTGAGGCAGGGCGTCCTGATGCCCCACATAGTCCCAGAAGCACTGTGGGTGGAGGTGGGGTGGGACTGCCTGGCCCTCCTTTCTCTAATGACCAAACCATTGGACAGAGAGCGGGCAAACTCCCAAATGTTTTGTGCCTGCCTCTGGCTGAGGCAGAGAGCTGTGTGTTTGCTCTATGTCCCTTACGCTCTGCTCCAGAGAGAGACACACAGAAGCAGAGCATCCGCTTCTTTTCTGTCGTACCTTTAAATCAAGGCTAAACGAGGTGAAAAGCAAATAGATTTTAAGCCCTTGTAAACTCCGAGGGCAAGCTGAATGGATAAACTGAGATGATTCGCTGTCATATATTATCCTGGTGTGTTAGAGTTGGCTATATAACAAGTTCATGGCCATCTTGAAATGAGTGGAAAGGTGAATGCTTCCATTGTGATTACTTGGCTAAAAAAGTACATGCCAGTAATCCCTCTTCTGCCTCTCTTCACCATTTAATTCCAATATTTTAAGGTTAACAATGGAGAAAATGCTATGTACTTTTCAGGGAAAACTGATCAGGCTTTTTTTTTTCCAGAGATACATTACTTAGAATCAGAGGGAAAATAGTATTCATCTTGAAAGTGACTCCTTAATGTTGATGTCCCTGATGGGCCAAGTTGAAGGATGGGTAGGCACATTTGCACATAAAGCTGCAGCTCCTGCAATCCCGTGACTAGAGGAGACTCTCAGCTTCCCTCTGTCAAGCTGAAGAGAAGGATTCAGTAGGAAATTTCAGTCCACCTGCCTGATTGGGAAGAAAAGTTTTGAGAAAACAACCTGAGTGTACCTCCTAATGTGCCTGAAGGCATAGCCAAACTGAGACAGCAACTCTGATTAGGGTCACATGGCATTTTCATTTCTATATGGTCCTCATTCTGTATGCAGATGTCCACAGCAGCCTTTAAAGACCTAGTCTCCATCTTTCCTAACAAAGCACTATGTAATAGAAGAGAAGATAGAGGAGGAGGAAGGATAAAGAAACTGGTTCTCTTGATGCTGAGAATATCTCAGCTGCCACTTCTCCTTTAGTCTCTCCCAGCCCATCTTTGTAGTGAGCGTGAAGAACAGGAGCAGTTCAGTGGAATGGCACAGCCATCATCCCAATGTAAGGTCATGGCTGCAAAACCTGCATCTAAACCTCTGTTCAGGAGTGGGCTGAACTACTTGCAAAGCTACACTCAGTCGCATTTTGCTGCCCAACTTTGTTATATAGGTTTCTGGAGCAACCTTTGCACTGATCTCCTGGTGATCCAGCTGATGTTTCTGGGTGGGAAATCCCAGCTGTAGCCTGAGCATTACAGTATATCCAGGGGAGAAATCTGCTGTGTGGCTACCATGTCTTGCCATTTGACAGATTTGAGGCAGATGACGTAGTCTGGGCTACCTCTCCAACTTCATCTGCTATATGGATTCATGGGCAGTCCAATCTTGAGCTTGGTTACAGAAATATGGTGCTGATAAGAGTCTGTCACCACTTATGTCCATAAGCTGGTGGTCTGAATGGAGTTGCACACTGCAAAAGCACAACAGAGAGAACTTTTCTGAAAGTATCTGAGAGCACCTGCCTGCACAGCAGAAGTAGTAGCTTTGTAGGGACCGCTCATGAGACTGAACTTTGCAGCTGGGGAGCACAGTGCCCATGGAAGAGCAGCCTGGCAGTGTGGTCCACCCATTCTGAGTGTGGCTAAGCAGCTGAATTAACTTCTCACATAGAATCATAGAATCATAAAGGTTGGAAAGGACCTTAAGATCATCAAGTCCAACCTAAAGCCCTGCACTGCCTAACACTAAAGCATCTCCTGAAGGGCCACATCCAGACGTTTTTTAAACATGTCCAAGGATGGTGACTCCACCACTTCCCTCGGCAACCCATTCCAATGCTTCACCACCCTTTCGGTGAAGAAGTTTTTCCTAATATCCATTCTAAACTCCACCTGGTGCAGCTTGAACCCGTTCCCTCTTGTCCTATTGCTGTTCACTAGGGAGAAGAGGCCAACACCCATCTTGCTACAGCTGCCCTTCAGGTAGTTGTACAGAGCAATAAGGTCTCCCCTCAGCCTCCTCTTCTCCAGGCTGAACAGCCCCAGCTCCCTAAGCCTCTCCTCATAAGACTTACCCTCTAGGCCCCTAATCATTCTCGTTGCCCTTGTCCGTACCTTCTCCAGCACCTCGATGTCCTTGCTGTAGTGTGGAGCCCAGAACTGCACACAGTACTCGAGGTATGGCCTCACCAGTGCCCAGTACAGCGGCACAATCACTTCCCTGGTCCTACTGGCCACACTATTCCTAATACAAGCCAGGATGCTATTGGCCTTCTTGGCCACCTGGGCACACTGCTGTCTCATTTTCAGCCGGCTGTCTGTCAGCACCCCCAGGTCTCTCTCAGCTGAGCAGCTCTCCAGCCACTCCTCCCCAAGCCTGTAAACGCTGCTGGGAGTTGTTGTGGCCAAGGTGCAGGACCCTGCATTTGGCCTTATTGAAACATGCAATTGGCCTTGGCCCAGTGATCCAGCCTGTCCAAATCTCTGAAGAGCCTCTCTACCTTCCAGCAGATTGACCCTTCCTCCCAGTTTAGTGTCATCAGCAAACTTACTAAGGGTGCACTCCATCCCCTCATCCAGGTCATTGATAAAGATGTTAAACAGGAGTGGTCCCAGCACTGAGCCCTGGGAGACACCACTCATGACCGTCCGCCAGCTGGATTTAACTCCATTAACCACAACTCTTTGGACCCGGCCATCCAACCAGTTCCTGATCCATGCACCCAAGGCATGTTTTCCATTGTTAATGGATCTGGAAGAACGACCACAGATTCATTATGAAAGTTAGACATTTATTCCTTGTTTCTCCAGGAGAAGGGGGGAAAAAAAAAAAAAAAAGAAGTTAAAAGCACTTTGGAAGACAATCTGTTTCTGTGCTATTTCTATGCCTGGTTCACAGGTTCAGGAGGATCAAATAAACATTCTGGCTTTTCCATTCTCCTCTAGAACCAAATTCCAGCACATTGGGCCTTTTCTTTTTGGCTGTCATGTTTTGAGTAGCTTCTGATGAGTTAGATTAAAATCATTTCACTGATTTATAACAGTTGCAGTAAATTTTAGAGTAAATCCGGAGGCTGTTGGACAAGAGTATGCTGTTTCCCTCCTTAAGTTAAGGCTGTGGAACATGGGGAGCTGATACTAGGTTCTGGCAATTTCAATCTGTTTAGCAAGGCTCTTAATAATCATTGCATGTGTATCACAGAGAACCTTTCACATATTGCTTTAAATAATTCAGAACTGCTCCGATATTGTATTAAATAATTCAAGAATAGGACAGGCTTTGTGATTAATGATGTGTACCTGGAATTTCTGCAAATACAGCAAGGAGTCAAAGTATGCTCTAGATACAAGTGTCCTGGCACCAGATCCCATTTATTCTTTGCCAAGGCAATAGTATGTACTAGAAAATTGGAAAAGCGCCTGCTACTCAATGGAAAACTGACTTAGGCCAATGGTTAATGTGGTGACTGCTGAAGGAGTCTGGTTTTTTTCTGACAGGCAATACTAATCTGGCTGAGAACCTCTATTGTCTTCTGACTCCTATTTTTAATCTTCGTGAATAGCAGTTGTACCTGATGTGAAAATTAAATGGAGGTATAAGTATTTCCGTAGGAGCTGAGGGTTTGTCCTGGTGTTTTACCAGCCCTGATCTGAGAGCGTGGAAGTGGTGTGCTTTGTACAGCAAATCACATAAGCTTATTTTGCATGTTAATTTAATCCTAAAAGGCTTGGGAGTTGCTGTTCTTCCCACCTGTGCTTGGGTCTGCAGTCATCAAAAGTACCTGGAGACTCAGTTGACTGTGCATTTGTTTTGGTAGGGAGATGGGAGTGGTGCAACATCATTAAGGCAAAAACCTAAATACTAGGGTTTTTCAGTTTTCACCTTGTTGACACAGCAACCCTTTTCCTTGCTTAGTAAAGTTGAAACAATCCCTGTTTTAGAGATCACCATCAACATTTTTGCCTCGGAAGTGAATAGATTTCCCTAAGCTCAAAGTATTTTTTCAGTTAAGGGATTTCTCTAAGGCACAAGGTAAATCGATGCTACATTGAAGCAGGAATAAAACAAACTCTCTTAAATACCCTTTTTTAAGTAAAAGTGGGCCGTTTCTTTCTGGAATAGACTTAATTTTCTTCGTGGTAGCTTCTATGGGCTATGCTTTGAATTTGTGCTGACAAGTGTTGATAGCACAGGGATGTTTTAGTTACTACTGAGCAGCGATTACCCAGAGTCAAGGCCTTTTCTGTTTCTCACCCCACCCCACCAGCATACAGTCTGAGGGTGCTCGAGAAGTTAGGAGGGGACACATGTGGGACAGCTGACCCCAACTGACCGAAGGGCTATCCCATACCATGATGTCATGCTGAGCATATAAAACTGGGGGGAGAAGAAAGAATGGGGAGATGTTTGGAGTGCTGGCATTTGTCTTTCCAAGTAAGTGTGCCGTGTGATGGAGCCCGGCTTTCCTGGAGGAGATTGAACACCTGCCTGCTGATGGGAAGCGGTAAATTGCTTTGTTTTGCTCACGTGCACGGCTTTTGCTTTGCCTATTAAACTATCTTGATCTCAACTCATGAGTTTTCTCACTTTTCCCTTTCCAATTCCCTCCCCATCCCACCAGAGGGGAGAGAGCAAGTGGCTGTGTGGGGCTTAGTTTCCAGCTGGGGTTAAACCGCGACAAGAGGCTACGCTAGTGAGCAGAATCGAACACCAAGCGAGGAGATTACAGTTATCAGCACTATTGGAAATGCTCTGTAGATATCTTTATAGGAGTCTGATATTGGACTCCCAGCCCAGCTGCCTCAGTGAGCAGCCACTTTACAAACATCAAAAGGACGAGCTAATTTTATTGAATTTTGGATGTTTTCAATAGAAACACTCCACAGAGGATACACTGAGATGTGTCCAGCTTTAATATTTAAACACATTCAAGATTCCTAGAGGGAGAGAGAGGGGAAAAAAGAGGGCTGCTGCTGTGGCAACTGTAATTGGTATGTCATGGATGGTATATTCCCCTATATATGCCTCTCTGCCCCAGCAGCCGGTGGCCTCAGGGCCGTAGGGACCAGCCTGGATGAAACACAGTTATACAGATGCTGAGCTGCACAGGTGATCGTAACTTTAGATGTATAGGCTAGGTTGGGTGGGATTTTTTGTTTGGGTTTTTTGCATTTTGGTGATTTTTTTTTAAAGGAAGGTGAGTCTCAAGGAAACTCAGGTATTTAAAGACAGGGACAAAAGTCAAGGCCTATCAAATGACTGGTATCTAGGACAAAGCTCTGTCTAGACATTGGCATTTTAACAGCAGAGGCCATTGCAAATCACCTGCACTAGTCTTTATTACAGTGGTTTTGAGACCCATGCTACAATAAACTTCAGTATCTTTTTGCTTAGGCTGGCTGCAAAATGCTGCTCACTGTTTCTTATTAAAATCAAAGCTTTGAAAGATGACCAATTAGAGCGTCTCTGGGAAAGTCTCAGGGATGAAGGATCTTCCTTAAATAAAAGAGAATGATGCTAATTTTCCATCCCTGCAGATTAACTGAAGGAACCATAGTACTCATTTTGTGTTTCACAGCACCAAAGTTGGGAAAGGAAGAGAGAGGATTTTGTATGTCAGCCACTTTTGGGTTTCGAAGGAGAGTTTGCCTTCTGTAAAGACTTAATAATTCAACCACCCACCCCCATAACCACTTAAATTGCAGTCTTCCTGTTATTATAAAGTGATCTCTCAAAGGAATAAATAAAGTTGACAAAAATAATCTTCATCGGGGTTGACACTGATTACACCAGACTGAACTCCCTCACTCATGGGGCTCGTCCACCTTTAAATGTCATCATGAGATGACACTTGTCTATCCTGCTGTCAGTCTGAACAGAGAATAAGTCTTTGTTCCCAGTGGCTTCTTTTCCTAGCAAGACGAATTCTAAGTCATAAAGCACAGGATGACAAGCCTTAAACCAGCAAAAACTGAACGGTTTCTTGTTATTTACTCTGTCTCATAGTAGGAGAGGGGAAAATGACTGAAGAGGGGAAGTGAGGGGGAACTTCATGGGGTTCATGGGAGATAAATTTAAAACAGATAAAATGCTGGATGTTGGTTCTGTAAAATTAATTTCTGCAAAAGGCCACCTAGAACGATGAGCATCAGAAAACATTGTCACTGGCAATGCTTTAGATTAATCAGCAGAGATAATTCACTAGCCAGCTACTTCTGCTTCATATCAAGGACAACTGGCCGTGTGGCTCTCTGCTTCACAGGACTGATCTGCTGGCATATATCATCTCATTTTTATTGTTGATTGTCCATCTTTCAGAATAGCAGGCTCAGAATACCGTAGGTCCTGCCACATTGAGTGAAATCAAAGGCCTAACTAGCCCTGAAGCACTGATCCTAAGTGAAAGAAAGTCTGAGAAAAGGAATCAGCCTGTTGAGAAACGCAGTCATGGCTGGCCTCTGTGATATGGCTTGTCTAAAACAGAGATGAGAATGATGTTCAGATTTTCTGAAATAGCCAAAAACCTTCTTCCTTAGTCACAGAATAATTCATTATTTGCTGATGACTTCCAGTTGTTTTATTAAATTTCCACTACCAGGAAAAAATATTCCAAAATGTGATTGTTCACTCAAACAGGGGGTGGGTTTTTGTCCTATTTTTGCTGTGGTTCATATTTCATTGCATTACAATAAATTGATATAGTGCCCTCATGCCTCTTTCTATTAGCAGATGCCTCGGATATTAACAGTTCATCTGCCACAGAGCAGCTTAACTGGCCTCCCCTGCCCAACAGCACAAAAGTGAATGGTTATGGATACTCTGTGATACAAACTGACATACCCTCAGGGCAGCATATACATTTGTAATTTAATTCCCTGTGAGTTATTTCTTAGCATTAGAACAGTTTTCTGTGCTGGTAAGAAATCCTATTTCTGCTTCCAGATGGATAGCTCAGATAAAGTGCCTGCCTGCCTAGGTACCTTTTGTCCTGTGCACAGCAAGTGGCGTAGGACACCCTCCCACTCCTGTACAACCTCACTACCTTGGATGAGATGCTGGGAGGTTCAGGGCTCCCACTTTACAGAGGCTGGCAGACACACTGCTGGCAGACAGTGCGGTCACGATGCAGTAAAATAAACATATACGTGCATACTTGCCTTGGCATTTGTACATAGAATGTTACAGTCATTAGCTGATAGGAGACTTCAGGCATACATGGTGTGGCTTTTTGCCATTATCCAGTCCCTTTTCCTGTCTGCCATTTCACTTCTTTGAGGCACCAAAGGTGCACTGCAATTCAGACTGGCCTGTTCAGATGCTATATGTGTATAAATGACAGAAAGAACTAGTTCCTCTGAGCTACCTCCAAATGTAAATTAAGCTGCACTTACTGAAGAACAGGCTCAACAGTAGCAAGGGTACCTTGTTCATATTTTACATGTATTAAAAATACCTTCTCCATTTTGTTCTAATATCCTGTTAGTCAAGAACTTCAGGCAAGAACTACAGAGGATTACAATGGTTTTACATCTCTCCCAGCTCCTCAAGCAGCAGTGCTATGCTGTAGCTGCACACATTGCTCAGACAAGATACAGCAGCAAGTAACTGCAGTTTTTAGGCAACGGCATCCCACCCCAGCTAGCAATTCCCTGATTAGCTTGTTTTTCAGAGAAGCGGCTAAGTACTCTACAGAAAAATACCCCTATTTTAATAAACAAATAAATTTGACAACAGGATTATCTGAGTTTCCTGGGTTAGCATCTTGCCTTTCTCAGAGAGACACTAAGCCTACCTTTGACACCTAATTAACACTATAAAAGAGACTAAACATATTGGTATGGTACTAAGATTTTCTTCAAGCTAGTTGCGTTGCCGTGACTAAATAAAAAGGACTGAGGTCTGGCTTTAAAAAAGGAAGAGGGAGAGGAGGTATGGTGAGAGAAAGGAATTACCCATTGTTTTATTCTTTTACTTAAGAGCAGAGGGGAATGAGCAATTTAAGGTCAGCAGCATATTGCTCAGCTGGCCTCAGACACTGCAAAATGACCAGCGCTGTGTGTTGCAATAAATTGCATACGTTTGTCATCCCTGTTTCTTTGAAATATGTGTGAAATGAAGAGGGAAATAGCTAAGACCAGCACTAAGGACTGTACTAATCTGCCTAGAAGGTGACTGGGAGACAAACCAGTCTGTTTTGTCTTGCCTAGTGATATGAGTGCCCCTCTAGCTCAGAAGCAGTCCCACTGCTGTCAGAACTGCTTCCTTACAGCGATCCAGCAGCCCGGGTGCCAGCCACGAACACAGCCAGGTTGGTCAAGAGGGGCATCGGCAATCCCAGCAAAGCTCCTTCTCCCAATTCTCTCCCGTTGTAACCCACTGACTGATCCCAAAGGGCCCACTCTTGAATCTGAGCAGAGTTTGCATGTTATCATTGTACAGATTTGTCCCACGGGCTGCTCAGTTGTCATGCTCACAGATGCATTTATGCTAATGGTCCTGAAAGAACTCACTCTATATAAAAGGTATAAATTAAACACTGAGCCGTGGCTTGGCCAAGGCAGTGCAGCACACAGCAAGCAGGTTACTGACAGTCCAAGTAACTTCCCAGACTAATGACTCTTTCATCAGTCCAGTAAAACAGATCCTGTTGCTCCAGAAGGTCAAACTGGCCTTTATTTTGCTCCTGGCGATGCGAGTGCTGATTATAGTGCAGTATTCAAGACAGGTAATTCATGTCAAAAGGTGGAGAAAGTGGCTTTGCTTATTGATGTGTTGTCATCGCAACATTCAGCCTTTCTGTTCATAGCTATTCATGTGAGTTACAGCAAACAATGCCCGCTCCTGGCATTAACTTGCTCCCCAGGCAGCTATTACTCAAAATGCACAATGGTCTACGGGACACCAAAAGATTTGCTATTGGTCTATTGACCAGGAGCAGCCTTGTATTGCACCGTATAATGAAGCAGCATCAAAAGACATTTTTCCAGAGAAAGTTACCAGGTTGGCAGCCCACGAGGATAAAATCCTCTGCTTACTCACAAGTTAGGCTGCTTTAGACACCATCTAGTGCTGCACTGGATCCAGGAACAAAGGGAGCAAAGTCGGGTATTGCCAACACTGAAGGCACTGGGGCAGAAGCAGTCAGTGGAGCATCTCACCATAGACAAGAAGGACTATTTCACCACATCTCCATTTCATTTGGAAATTGCAACTAAAAATAATGTAATAAGTTGCTAAGATCTCTCTTCAAAACACAAGGCAAATAGCATCCTAGTCACCTCTACACCAGCTGAAAGGGAGAGTTGCTAGAGATTTGGTGGGTGTCACTACTAATCCTGTAGTTCTGAAAGGTTTCCCAAAATCCCAGCCCAGGAAAGACTGAGATTAAGTGCCTGTCCAGCTTGACAAAAGTGCAGTGCAGTGGACAGGAGGGTTTCCTGAACCAGTGGAACCTCAGAGGACTGGAGAGACCCACCAGGAGCTGGCAGCTCATGTGACAGCAGCTGAGGAGACCTCAGTGGGGGGCAGGAGCAACACCCATGAAAGAAGTCCCTGGGAAACACTAGTGACCAGGGTGGGCAAACAGGGCATGGTGTGGCAGTGTGTACAGAAGGGCTCGCAGGAAAGGTGCTTCCAGCCTGACCGGGGAGCAGTGGTATCTAGTGAGCAGAAGGCCATGTCCTCTCTGAATTCGATATTTTACTGCTGTAAAATGCAATAAAAAAATGTTTCTATAAATACATTGNAGGGAGTCTGCTGGGGCTGAGGGTGACCTGGGGACAGGCACGTGGTTGGAAGTTGTCAGTCACTTCCCGTGAGCCACTGAGAAGGTGTACAAGTTTTGGTCATTACTAAAAGCCACTCCTTAAAAAGCCATACCTTAAAAACTAGTCCACTCTTCGAGTCCTTGGCTTGATCTTTGTGCACACACAGAACAATCCTTCATTACGGTAGGAGGTAGAGGAGGCCTTTGCCACTGTAATGATTATACTTCTGTGTTGCTTGTTGCAGGACAGGAAGGAGATGATCTCAGGTGGAGTCTGGATGTAATGGGCAGCCTTGTAGTATCCTGATTTTATCTTTGACATCATCCTTTCACGGCTTGTCTAGTCAAAAACCAGTAGATGATTCTATCATTCTATGATTCTATGATTCTGAAAGCCCACAACAAGACAGCAGGAGCAGTTGTTGCAACCCTACAACTAATTTTGATGGGCTGCTGCTCCCTTCTTCAAGTTCCTGCAGGGATGAGGGGAGCTGGCTGGCTCAGGAGCCACTATCTCACCAACATGTACAATATTTGGTGCAGTATCGAACAGCCTCTGCAGGGACTCACTCGTAGCTGTCGGTTGCCGAGAACTTGCTTCTGGCCTAGCCAAACTCCAGGTTCAGTGAGACCCAAGATCTCCAGCTTTGCACAGAGCAAGGGGCAGTCACCTCACATGGAAACCAGGTGCTGCCCATAAGCATCTGGAACCATAGTTCCAACTCCTACCCTTGCCCCCAGCCAAGCACAGGTTTTAATCATCTGTTGAACTTGTACAAGTAATGTAAATTGTCCCAAATATGCCAGTCACATATGATTCTAGACATGAAAATGCATGGAGCTGTCACCTAGCCCTCATCTTCCAGGGGAGCTTCCTCTAAAGAACTCCAGTGTCACTCACAGTTGAAGGTCTGGAGGAAGCTCTTCCAGAGCTACACAAAACATTCAGCACAGCCCCACACGCTCCAAGTGCCACTTTTGTAAGTGACAGGCATCTGGAAGCAGCTTTTCGTTTCTTCCAAGGGCACAATTTTTTCGAAGTTTCCAAGATTTTGGTGCATTTTAGAGTGAAAGGATATTTATTGCCACTTTTATGTGTAAGCTGCCTACAGCTCCATATTACTTGGGGTATAAAGCAGATGAGCAAAAGGCCTTTAAACTAGTGCTGTTGCACCTCTGATCTTGATTGATGTTGACACCAATTAGCAGAAAAGGAATCTTCCAGATAAAGGAAAAGAAGATTTTATTAAGCCCTAAATGCCAAGAGTCAGAATTCAATGCAAAATTCATTAGTGTTTATGGCAGGAGTCCTACCAGCTATTGCCAAGGGGTTAAAGGGAAATAAAAATTACATAAATAAGATTTTCAGGACTTTTAAGTCCTAGCTTGAACAGCCAATGCATCTGGGTGATTTCAGCTTGCTGTTCTACATCCCTGCTTGTAAAGGCCATTTTGTTACACTCGCTAGTTTTAATTGGAGGCAAGTCCTACTGAAATCAGGTGTGTTCTTCTGAATGAAGAGCAAAGAGAAAAATAAAGGTCATCTTTTTTTCATTCAGTTCTAGATCCATTTTTATAAATACAATATTCACCAGGTAGAGGAAGAGGTCTTTGCCTGGTATAAATATAAATGGTATAAATATATAAATGCCTATATATATATATATATATATATATACAAGATCAAAATCTGATTTTAAATTTCTGACTCATGTACAGACAGTGACACAAAACCAACGTCTGTGCATATTTATACCCATAAACAATTGCTCAGAAAAATAACAGAGCTTTGCAAGTTTCCTTATGTTGTCTCACAAATAAATCCCAGTTTAACAAAGCTCTGAAACAATATCTGAAGGCTTTGTAAAAACAAAGATTAAATATGCTTTTTATAAACTGGAAATGAGACTGTGACAGTTAGGAGTCTGGAGAACTTTGAGGACCTGCTCTGTAAGAGAAGGGCCACAGCTGCCTGTTACTCTAATTCACAGCTTTAACAGAAAATGTGGTGTGGAGTAGGAACAAATATTTGGGCAAATTGAAGCATTTCCTTCCTATGGCTTGTGCTCACAGCACTCAGAAGTCTTCCTGCATATTGACGTCTCTTTGTGCTCACTAGATCGTGTTTTGCTTTCTAACACTAAGCTCTTCAGCTTTGTAAAGAAAATCATAGGTCCCAGTTCCCCAGGACTGAGCACCTGCCTGCCCAGAAACGCAGTCACAGATTTTGATTCTGCTCTCCCTACAGGGCGTCTGCTCTTTCAGTTCAAAGGACCGCACACATGGACGCTAATTTCTTACAACTCAATGTATCCAATGATAATTCCATTTCAACGTGTCCTAAGACATGTCCTTCCACAGGCAGAGGATCCTGATGACCATCAGTTTACATCTACTTGTCAGAAGCCCCAGGGCAAATGTTGACTCTGAATTTACCTTCCAGTCTCATTTACTGAATTAAATGTCATCAGAGTTTCTGACAGCAGCATCCTAGACTCGTAGCTGGAGATGTATTGCTGTTTCTTGCTTGCCGTGAATGTTAGGGACTTGGTTTATATGTTTCTCATCTTCCAGGACTAAGCACTGCAGTGCTCTCTTTCACTTTACCGGTGCAGTGCTATTCCTCTGAACAAACTTCATCTCAGATTTATTTTAAAAATTAAAGTATCCTGTTGCCATCTTTGTTCCTGCCCTCCAACCAACCATTCTGCCGTCTTTAATACACACCTGTTCTCTCCCTTCTGCTTGTGGCAAGGCTTCATTTTCTTGTTATAGATTTGAGCAACTTGCCACACAGTGAGAGCTTTGCTCTCTTGCTGGGGCTAAGTGGTGTTTTTATTTTCTAAAAATCCTTGAAGGTTGCTTGTATAAATAAAACCACGACAGTGTTTTGTTGTTAAATCACGTAGTCTGAAAACTGCTAAGTCTGGAAACTCAGATTGGAAAAGGAGAATAATTCCAGAAATGAAAATGTGGGATTTCAAGGAATATTTGATGTAGATTCCTGCTCTTATCTGATACTATATTGCCTCTGTTTCCCCTCAGTCCTTTTCAAGCCACATTATGCTCTCACAGTATTTATGTGTTCTGTAAGTAAAGATGGGTATCTGTTCATTGATGGTGGTTATCTAACCTGCTGTTTTCAGGATCTTGATCATACTTCCTCAAGTACCATTTTTATAACAGCAAACTTTTTTCAACTAAACATTTAAATGTGGAGAGAAAGATGGTTTCTGTTTCAGTGTAATACCCAGTTAGCAGTATCTTGGCACTGGAGCTAGAGCCACATGCCACCAGCCTTCATCAGTCCCTGAGCAGCAAGTAACACATTGCAGAAAGCTGTTTGCTCTTCTAAAGGACAGCAGCAGCACCAAAGCTTTGAGAAATCTCTAACCAAGAGTTAGAGACGGTGACTGCTGTCTATGTACTTCACAAACGAGAAAGGATCTATCCAGAGAAGTATTATGCGTGGCTTCAACCTCTGCATCCCTAGAAGGATTTCTCCTCTGGTGCAGGGAATATTTAGAAACCAGTAGATGAAATGTATTTTTGTTCTCTTTCTCCTGCTTCCTGATGAGGAAAATATAGGAAAAACCTTGCTGTGGAATTAGAGCTTGTGAAGCTGTCTCTTCTGGAGAACTCCTCAGAGGACCAGAGTGGGGCATTTACATATTTGAAATAACAAGGCATTGACTCAATCACACAATAGATACACTCTCAGTTGGTTAACAAAATAAGAAAGAATCCTTGGTGAAAAATCTATTTGCAAGGAGTCAGATCTATTTCAATATTATGTATAGATCTTCTTAGTTCTTCCTTCTTTACAAAGAAGAAAAGACTTCATGGGATTTCACATTTATGATGTATCAACAAGCATATTTTAAACCTTTCTGATTTGGAGATATTGCAAATTTTATAACTCTGCACCTTTTCTCACTCTGGAGTTACCTGTAAGCAGTCATGCAGAGAATAGAAAATGAAAATTGAGTGTTTTGTCATAGATACTCATATAGAACAGGACCCCAGCAGAAATGCTTACACTGCCATCCCTGTCAGGTCCACAAATCCTGCTAAATACCTAATATCACAACTAAGGACGTGCCTAGATGTGCCAGCTGTCAGTTACTCTTAAGAGGCCTCTTATCAGTACCAGCACTGACAATAATATCTGCAAATGTCGAAAGGCCCTTGACTGTCAAACAAGAAATCATCATCCAGCTGTATGACAAGTGTAACTGCCAGGTGCTAAGTCTACAAGCAGAAAATAAGGGGATAAACAACAGCTACCAGCAGGACATTGAGAATGAGCCTGACCAGGGAAAATCATGTGAGCAAGCGTGTAGGGTTATTGTTAAGCCTGATCCTGTTGTCATTACAGCTCCTTTTGCTGAGAGGGAACATCAGGAGTGGGAGTGCACCTGGTGGTGTTAGTGGCATTTCTGTTACTTCTGTCTATACATCAGAATGGTCAGGTTTGATTGTGGTAAAATGGGAGTCGTTGCCAGTAATCTTAACAGCTAACATTTCAACTGATGCTTCGACACAAGCCATGATGGGTGGAAAAGGCCGAAGTGTGCATACGTGCATACTTTGAATCTAGCTCATGATTCAAACTGTCTTCAGCTATGACTGACAAAAATAAGTGTAATCATCTGTATCAGGCCTCTGCCGTCAACACCATTGCAAGACAGAAATAAGGTATTACAACAGGTCCCATGAACTTGTATAATGTCTGTCTCCTAAAAAAACATGGAAACCTTTAGTGTCCACATTATCCTGTGGTAGGGAGCTCCACGGTTTAGCAGAGAACTGTGCAAATTGTTGGATGTGGAAAATGCAAGCAGTATTTTCTTGACCTGTAAAGTAACTTGTTGAGTGAGTATATTTTTTTTTTCTGAACTGACAGAAGATGGAAGTCATGCTGCATAGACCATGTGGACGTAATCCACAACAGCAGAAAACCACCAATAAGTAGTCAGAACCTCTCTATTGACTGACAAAAAAAGATACATATTATCAGCGCAGACCAATCATTTGAGCATCCCAAGTGTGTAAATTAAACCCAAAGTGTAAATTACACAGTAAGTGACAAGAATTTCAGAATATTGATCATTTTGAGTCAGTCATTTGAGGAATGAATGATTTCAAGAATGATATAACTACTGGTCTTGAGACACCTGACAGCCAAGTAGATAAAATACCTTGGTTGAATGATAAATATCTGAATACTCCAACCATTTATTGTGCATTGTTGTCAGTGTGGTAGTGCATGTATGTCATAGCGCTCCAGAAATCAGAAAGAAGCTTCAGAGCCAAGGAACAGTAGGCTTGTGTCCATACGGCATCATCTTCACAAATGGCATTAGCATCTGATCTTAATTAAATTAGTTATCACCATTTGCTGAATGACTCCCAATACCAGAGCAAGCTGGACTGTTCCCAGAAAGTCCCTGCTGTTTGAGTGTTTAACATCACTGAGCAGTTCCAAGAGAGCCTTGGGAGGGCATGGACAGAGACTCTACTCCTGTAGATCCATCAGCAGCTGCTCGTGACACTGGAAGAAGCCAGAGCATGTAATTATTTGTAATTGTTAAATTACACAAATTGATCATCACTCCATAGGGATTGCATACTGAAAAGTTTACATAAAACCATGTGAGAAATAGAGCAAATGGTGCAGAGAGCAATATGAACCAGCAGAAAGGCACACTTGTAACCATATTTCTAGCATATCTCAAAATAGGCAAACAACCTATCATGATATTAAATCCTATTTCTTGCAGGTGACTTAGGCATCACAGTCCAAAGTGAGGACTTGGACTCGTGCAAAATCAAAGTTATGTTGTCCTGAGCAACTCTTCTGGGTATCCGATTAGCACATCCAAAGCCAACTGTACATGCATGCAGATGAAACATATGAGAGTCTCCTCCACCTTTAGACTCAATAAGCTACTAAATAATCTTGCACATCCAAGATTGCGGGTGATTCACCCACAACTAGCACCCGGTCTTTCTGAGCATCATACTAAATTGCACACTTTTCTGAAGGACAGGGAATTGAAAATGCAAAGCGAGTGTCTGTAAGAGCTCAGTTTCCAAATGGAAGTGAGGGGGAGATGAGGACACCAGTGGCAACCAAGCAATGCTGTGAATCGCTGAACTTGCACGATACCACTCAGCACCTATATGTGTGCTCTGTGTGGGAAAGATCAGAGTTTGCAGAGTGAGATAGGCTGCAGCAGATCAAAATTGCATTGTCTTACTGGATATCTTGGATAAACCAAAATCAGTACGTCTTTCTGGGGATCATCCTATCTGATATCATGAAAGCACTAGCTATTACCAGGGGACCATGTTGCATGTTTACAGTGGTGCTGAAAAGTTTTCTAGCTACAGCAGGAATACAAAAGCTGTGGCAGGTACACAATTGGAAATGTACAACCTCATCAGTAGGATATTTAAAATTAGTGTAGATTAAAAAGTAAAAGAGAAAAAAAGACAAAAAGAAAAGAAAA
>VWZK01009540.1:5253-20159 GCA_013396935.1 Baryphthengus martii | reverse complement strand
CCCCTCCAGGGAGCAGGGGGACTCCAGCCCTGCCCTGGGCAGCCTGGCACAGGCCTGGACAACCCTTTGGGAGAAGGCATTTCTCCTCATGGCCAACCTGAACCTCCTCTGGGGCAACTGGAGGCTGATTCCTCTTGTCCCATTGCTTGGGAAGAAGAGATCTCATGGCCCAGCTCACCTCAACCTCCTGAATTTCAGGGAGTTGTGGAGAGCCAGAAGGTCTCCCCTCAGCCTCCTTTGCTCCAGGCTCAACATTCCCAGCTGCCTCAACCGCTCCTCCCCACACTCCTGCTCCACACCCTTCCCCAGCTCCGTTGCCCTTCTCTGGCCACGCTCCAGCCCCTCCAGCTCCTTCTGGGAGGGAGGGAGGGCTCCAAAACTGACCCCAGGATTCTTGGGGTGCCCTCCCAATGTCCAGTTCAGGGGGACAATTCCTACCCTGGCCCTGCTGCCCGCCCAGTGCTGCCCCAGCCAGGATGCTGGGGGCTTCTTGGCCACCTTGGCACACGCTCCCTCATCTCCAGCCGGCTCTCGAGCAACACCCTCAGGTCCTTTTCCGCCAAGCACCTTCCAGCTGCTGTTCCCCAAAACCTGGAGCGCTGCAGGGGGCGGTTGCGACCAAAAGTCTCCTCTCAGAATTCCCTGCACTTGGCAGATTTCCCCCAGTCTTTTTTTCAACCCCCAGCGAAAAATTGTGCAGGGACAGAAAGAAAACACTTTCATTTCTCTCACATAACACTGAATAATACTCTAAACATCAATCTGCCCAACAGCAGCAGCCTGTAATACACTAAATTGCTGCTCTTCGATTAAATAAATGTGTATTCATGAAAAAAATAGTGTGTCGATCTGACAAAAGTCTTTTTAAACCTCTCTGAAATTATCTTTGGATTCCAAAATTTCCAAAGGGCATTTTAGGTGAGGAGAAATTCTTCTTCTATTTCACCCAAGCATGCTCTCAACTCCAGGATTCAGTTTTAAGCAGCAGACCAGAGGGAATATTCCCAACACAGGCAAATGATTTCTTTCCACAAAGGGTTTCTTAAAAACACTCTCAGATTTGTCACCTACCGAACCGCACGTTCTAAAGGAAATCAGGGGGTTTTATCACGGAAATGTGGTTTCCTTTACATCAAATCCCCCCCTGAGGGACACAGCGTGGCTCCTGGTAGTAAAATCTGAGAAGTGTGAGGAGTATTTATCCTTAGACAGAAGCCACAGCCTCTAAGGAAGCCCAGATAATAGATTCTAAAGTAACTTGACACTTTCCTAAGGTTTTTTCAATCTTGAAAATCCATAGGGAGACAGACTGTTATTAGTTCTCAAAAGGTACCTATTTTTTTTCTCCTCACACTCAAGGAAAGGGAGGAGAAGAGGAGAAAAAGGATGGAAAAAAGTAAACAGAGTGAGTTTTAAGAATATAAAATCATGGAATTGTTTTGGTTGGAAGAGATATTGAAGACCATGGAGTCCAAGAGTTGCCCCAGCCCTGCCAGGGCACCACTGACCCCTGGCCCTCAGCACCACACCTTGGAAACCCCTCCAGGGATCAGGGGGACTCCAGCCCTGCCCTGGGCAGCCTGGGACAGACCTTCACAACCCTTCCCAGGGAGACATTTCTCCTCAGCTCCAACCTAAACCTCCCCTGGGTGTTTCCTCTTGTCCTGTCCTTTGTTCCTTGGGAGCAGAGCCCGACCCTCCCTGGTTCCAAGCTNCCTGACATCCCCTGGCTGCAAGCTCCTGAATGTCAGGGAGTTGTGGAGAGCCAGAAGGTCTCCCCTCAGCCTCCTTTGCTAATTATAATAAACAGTTTATTAACGCTCTTAGATGAAAGTTGAGAGCTTTTGAGAATCCTCAGGGCTAAAGACCAAACCACAAATCCCACAGAAGCTTGAAGTCTGCTGGTTGTGTAATGGATTGAACGGGTGACGCTTTAGGTTCTGGTTTACAAGCGACAAGTTTTTTCATGACTGGCGTCCAGGTTCCATTCTCCTGTAGAAACAACACGGCAGAAAACCAAGCAGCATCTAAGGTGAGGCTCTACCTTGCTCCACCTCAATATTTTATTCCTATTAGGCAAATCCAGCTGCAGATCTCAGCTTAAGACAGGTGGGAAGGGACATTTGAAGCTCCTCCAGTCCAACCCTCCTTCAGGGAGCAGAGACATCTGCAAGAAGAGCAGGTTGGAGATACTTCTTGCAGTGTGACAGAGTTCATCTGGGCAGATCCACCCTTTCCTTCTTTCCCCCAAGGCTTTGCACGTGTCTTTCACGCAAGGCCACGATCTATTCATCGGAATGAGCGTTGGGTGTACCGTCTTCCTCCTGGCTCTTGAGAAAGGCCTTGCTGACGACGTTGGCTCCCAGCGCTGGCGTTTACAGCTCGCTCGCACGGTATAGATTTGGCAGGAGGCCACCTCATTGTCCTGGCAAGGCAGGAATTAAAGCAGAACTCACGTGCCCCGACGAGGAGGGGAAAGGATATGGTAATTCTTGGAGCTGAATGACATCCATTAGAGCAATTAAGAAAGCTGGGTGGAAAGAAAGCTCATGAAGTTCAACAAGGGCAACTGTTGGGTCCGGCATCTAGGGAGGAAGAACTCCCTGCACCAGGACAGAGGAGGAGGGACCTGCTGGGAAGCAGCTCCGTGGAGAAGAAGCTGGGAGTGCTGGGGGACAAGTTGCCCATGAGCCAGCAATGGGCCCTCGTGGCCAAGAAGGTCAATGGTGTCCTGGGGGACATGAAGAAGAGTGTGGTGGCAGATCAAGGGAGGTTCTCCTGTCCCTCTCCTCTGCCCTGGGGAGGCCACCTCTGGAGTGTTGTGTCTCCCCAGTTCAGGAGACAAAAGGAGCTACTGGAGAAGAGTCCAGGGGAGGCTGGGAAGCTGCTGAGGGTCCTGGAGCCTCTGTGTGGCCAGGAAAGGCTGAGAGCCCTGGGGCTGTTGAGCTGCAGAAGAGCAGCCCCAGAGGGGAGCTGAGCAAGAGCTCAAGGGCAAGAGGCTGGGGCCAGACTCTTCCAAGGAAAACGACCCTACGATTCATTTAAAGGGATGCAGGAAATGCCATTGGTTATTCCCTCCTCTGTATCCTCTTATTTGCTGTAATACACCCAACAAAGACTCCTCAGCAGCCTTGGGATCAAAACTTCTCTCTAGGAAACGAAAAAAAACTCCTACTACAGGGAAGAGGTTTAACGAACCCACGGTTTGAGTGACAATACAACACGCAGCACTGAATCCCAATCCAGGTAAAGACCGTGCAGAAATTATGGGATACAGACAACAGAAGCCTGAGTGAGTGAGCAAGGCTCACTTCAGCTTCTGAGCAGCACATGTTGAGTTCAGTTTAGGATTTATCAGTATCAGGAATTTTTAGCTGACTCTTAAAGAACACTGTTGAAGTCTCTAGAAGGATTTTCCTCTCATCCAAATTGTGCAACATCCACCAGAAATTCCCAATTGCAGATGAAGGGGGTTCCAGCATTTCTGGGGCTCCTCTGGCCCTGCTCCAGCAGCTCCCTGGGCTGAGGACTCCAGAGCTGGACCCAGCCCTGCAGGGGAGGGGTCTCCCCAGAGCCCTGGGAGCAGAGAGGCAGGATCCCCCTCATCACCACCTCTACAACCACCAAACCATCTGAAGTTTCTCAGGGGATATTTGGGACCCTACCGTAGGAGCCCGGTGTTTTCTCTTCGTAAGTGAAGTGAAGCTGCAGCTCCTCTTCTGACATTCGACTGATGAAGACTTTCAGCAAACAGCAAATAATAAACAGCGCGTTGTGAGCCTGCCAAATGAAGAGGTGACTGGAAAAAAAAACAACAAAAAAAAAGCAGAAATAAAGAGGAATCAGTCACGTTGAATTGGGAACAGGCATTGCAAATCAGCAGAAAAATATATATGCCAGGGTAGACAAAGGGGTTCCTACAGTTGAAGCGAGGAAAAGCCGAAGTGCTCAAGCAGAGAAGCTTCAATTGATGCTACAAAGGCACTAGAATTTAAAATTAAACTTAAAAAAATTAATCTTTTTCCTTCCTCTGAGAAAACTTCACCTTATTCCTAATGAGGTTTCTATTGTTAAACACACCATGGCTGCCAGAAGCAGCAGCTCCTCCAAGAGCTCACCAGATGGCCCAGCGGACACCCTGGTCTCAAGCCACCCAGACACCTGCAAGAGTCCTACAGCTCCAGTAGGAAAGCTGCACCAGTCACCTGAACCTCAGCACTTCTCCCAGGCAAACAGCCTTCGGATCACCCAAGGTACTAATGGACTTCAGGAGAGTGGTGGGGGTTGGAAGGGCCTTCTGGAGCTCCTCTGGTGCCACCCCCCTGGCTCCAGCAGGGGCACCCAGAGCAGGAGGCCCAGCAGCGCAGGGTCCAGGNCCTCCCCAGGTGCAGGACCCTCCACTTGCCCTTGTGGAACTTCATCAGGTTCCTCTCCACCCAAACTCTCCAGCCTGTCCAGGTCTCCCCGGATGGCAGCACAGCTCTGCTGTATCAGCCACTCCTCCCAGTTCTGTCCCATCAGCAAACTGGCCGAGGGCCCCCTCTGTCCCTTCATCCAGGTCATTGATGAAGATAGTTGGATAGTATCCAAGCTCTCTGAACACAAGGAAAATAGAGCTTCATTGTGTTCTCTTGAATCCTGAAAAGCAATTGGTGGGAAGCCCATACACAGCACGGAAGCCAAGCTCTTACTTCAAGAGGTATTTTCAAGATATTTTGGGTATATTGTGTTCAAATCTCATCCACCTGAAAATATTTCCCAGATAAAACAGGTCCATAAATTGAAGACCGAGCTAAAAAGCTCAGATGATTTTTAAACAGCTCTACTCCAGCAGTACCCAGAAGTTACACCAGTTGGACAGGATGAACATAAAGATGTCTTTTTTCCCCAGGAATCCATTTTCTCTTCTATGTTTGGGAAACTACTCGATGCTTGTTGTGTTTCAACAAGGATTTAAGAGAAGTGTAAATTCTGGTTTGTAATTATGTTTAAATAGAAAAGAAAAAAAAAAACAACACCCTGAAGACCAGGAGGCCAAAGGAACATTTCAAAAGTAAAAGGGCACTCACAGAGCTCTTTCTGGAGCACTTACTTCTGACATTCCGCGGAAATTTTCAACTCTTTGGTTCTAGAAAGAAAGACTTTAATCAACGCGCCGAGGTTTCCCGTGCGAGGATTCTTCTCCACTGGATGAAGAAGAAAAAGGAAAGATACGATTCTATTTTGCGCTGAAGTTGACACTTTTTAGCTGAAAATAGGTCAAATTAATACCATGAAAATCTCCTGCCAGAAATCTGGGCAGATTTTACTGGTGGAACACACAGAAGTAGAGTTAATTACGCTAAACACATCAATGGGCACACAAATGGGATTTCTTTATTTTTTGGACACACTACACTTTAAAAAAAAAAAACAAAACAAAGAAGATTTGTCACAATTTCTCACCTAAAGACTTGCAGACTGAGATGGTGGCTTCTTCCAAGAGCTTTAAGTCAGCACTAGGAGAAAGGAGGAAAAGAAAATAAAAAGAGTTATGCAAGCCAAGGGATTCCTGTTCTTTCCTCGAAATGCAATAATCACAGCAGATACACTGAATTTTTCCTCAATTTTTCCACCCTGCCCGTGGGTGTCCCACAAGGAAAAACCATCTGCTGCCAAGAACAAGAAATCACTAAGTGTCCAATGTCACCTGAAGGTCTCCCACTGTTAATATCTTGAGGGCAACGTGTTCCACCTACAGCTCTGGCAGACACCTTCTAAAAGGCAGCAGTAGGGGAAAGAGTCCCTCTTCTTCCTGGTTTTAAATTTAGAGGGGAATTCAGTTCACGGCACGGTCCTGAAAACGGTCACGGCAACTTGAGGGGAACCGTGGTGCTGGGTGGGAAGCCCCTAAACCAGCTCCAAGGCTGGAAAAAAACCGTAGGGAACCGTGCTCTTGGAAGCCGTTGTGTTTCTCGGAGCTACGCTGGCAACTCCTGAGGCCTAGAAGCGGAGTAGCAAAAAGAATTATTTCAAACCATTTTTTTTTGTTGTTTTTTAAATAGGAAATGCTTCAGGAGAGAGACAGCAGATCAATGAAACTTTAAGATGCACATTTTCCTGTCTCTCAAACTAATTTCTTGTGGGGTGTGATGCCAGCAGAGGTGGCTCTCCACCTACAGCCTAAGACAATAATTAGATTACGCAGAGCGGCTTTTTTTTTTTTTTGATATCAAATATCAGCACTTGTTCCTCTCACGTTGCTTTGAAATGTCAAGTTACAGAAAGAACTTTTTTTTTTTCATATATACTGAAAAAAATATTACATTTAGTCTCAAAAGTGGTCTCATTTCAATGTTAAAAACATGCAGAGTAGTTTTAAAAAATGGTATAAAGCTACAACACCCTGCCAGGGAACACAGACAATATGGGTGGTTTTTTTTCTAGATTTATGTGAAACAAGGACTTTTTGCACTTATTTGCTTTTCAGAAACTCCTCAGAAAGACGGGGACAGATTTTTGAGCAGGGCCTGTTGGGACAGGACAAGAGGGGATGGGTTGAAACTCCAAGACTGGAGAGAAGGGAGAAATTGTTGCTGCTGAGGGTGGTGAGACACTGGAACAGGTTGCCCAGGGAAGCTGTGGATGCTCCATGTCCTTGAAGATCCCTTTCAACTCAAACCAGGCTAAGATTCAACTTTGAATTTAATTATTACCATAATTAAATTCTGAGTGTTTTCAAGGATCACGCTCTCACCAGCAGTGTTGGGTTTTTTCTGGAGTTACCAAAACCCTCCCAAAGCCCTCAACCAAATTCCACAGAGTTGCCTCATTTCTACAAGTTCCCAGGATCAAGCCCAGCTGCAAAAAAAGCAAGGCCTTCAGATCTTCTCTAAGCAAAGCTTTTTTTTACGGTCATCAAACACAAACCTGAAGAACCAGCCCGTTAAGATTGTGGGAATGTTGACTTTAAGGGACTAGTTGTGGAGTCTCCTTCACTGGAGAGATTCCAAAGGCGCCTGGACCCTGTGCTGCTGGGCCCCCTGCTCTGGGTGCCCCTGCTGGAGCAGGGGGGTGGCACCAGAGGAGCTCCAGAGGGCACTTCCAACCCCCACCAGGCTGGGATTATGAGAGGAAGGACAAACAGCCTGGAAGAGCAGAATATTGCACTCCCAGCTCTACTCTGACTACTCACTTTCAACTTCACTTTTGGATGGCACAAAAGATCCAAGCCATCCAACCTTTCTGCTCAAGAGGCTAATAAAAAAAAAATAAAATAATCAATCTCTCATTCTGCCAAAATTATTTTGTGGTGCCAGGCTATTGATAAATTTTATTTCCCCCCCCCCACAAACTACCCTCTCCCTCTTTGAGTTTCAAACCATCCCCTCTTGTCCTGTCCCAACAGGCCCTGCTCCAAAGTCCATCCCCATCTTTCTGCCAGGCCCCTGGAAGTTCTGAGAGGCCCCCAGAAGGTCTCTGCGGAGCCTTCTCTTCTCCAGGCTGTCCAAGCCCAACTCTCCCAGCCTGGCCTCCCAGCAGAGGGTTCCAGATCTTTTACTCAAGAACGCCATAGAATCCTTTGGGTTGGAAGAGACCTTGAAGATCATGGAGTCCAATCGTTGCCCCATCCCTGCCAGGGCACCACCAACCCCTGGCCCTCAGCACCACAGCTCCATGGTTTGGAAACCCCTCCAGGGATCAGGGGGACTCCAGCCCTGCCCTGGGCAGCCTGGGACAGCCCTTCACAACCCTCCCCAGCAAGACATTTCTCCTCCTGTCCAACCTAAACCTCCTCTGGAGCAACTTGAGACCCTTTCCTCTTGTCCCATCTCTGCTTTCATGACGAATCGGTGATCGTATCACCAATGACCTTCAAGAATATTCCACACAACATCCACATGACTCCCAACACCACTTGCAAACAGTCAGTAATTTTGCCAAGGACAACTGGAAAAAAAAGTCATTTGAAAAGAGAAGAGAAGCTTTAAAATTCTGCTCTGTTTAACAGGCTGATTTTCACAACAACCACAAACAAGCATCTTGCTCCTGTCACAAGCACGACCTGCTCTTTTTTCCCAAGTTTTCCATCTCTGGAACAAACACTGACCTCCCTTGTTCCATTCCTGATTTCGACAACGGCCGAGGGCGCTGCGCAACCATCGCCCGACATCGGTTGTCAAACGGTTCTCTCTGGTGGATGCAGCTTAAGGGGAATTTTTTGTTTCCTCCAAAAATATTTCTGCTCTTGCTGCCAGGCAAGAGCACCACCTGGTGTTCAGTTACATCAACTTCCAACCTCCTTTTAGATCCACTTTTTTAATTTGCTCGTTTTTTCAATTAAGTTTCTTGTTTGGAATATTTTTCGGTTGGTTGGATTTTTGTTTGGGAGTTTGGTTTTGGGTTGGTTGGTTTTTTTAAGCAAACTTACTCTGCACTGGATCTACCTCAATGAAACAGGCAAAAAAAACAACCTCAAAGTTTTTTTTTCCAAAGTATGGGAAATATATATTTATTTTGGTGGTGGAAGGAGAAGCTGTAAAACAACTGAAAGAAATTGCTGGGGGTTACATATTTACATATATTTCCTCCTAAAAAACCACAATTATTCAGCTCGATATGATTTTTTTAATATTGTCCATCTCATTAGACATGAGTAGGCTGTAAAAAATTAGTGACTTCAGGGATGTTATAGAAAAAGTGACTGCTCCTCACCCACTGCCAAATATCTACCACCTTTTTATGAGCTTTACAACCCTTCACCACATCTTCTTGCTAGTCAGAGGTAGCCAGAGGGTAAGATTAATTTTGATAGGAGCCCTGTATTAACACACACACAAAAATCACTGAAAGATGACATCAAAATTGGCCAAAGCAGCTCAAAAAAACCCAGTAAAAACAGCTTCAGTGGTACTTCAAGGCATTAAGTAACACCAGCTTGTTCTTGTAAGACTGATCATCACCACACAGGCCAACAAATTTAGCAATGGATTTGAGTTACTAGAAGTCAGGAGGATTTACGGTCTGTATTTCTGCAGGTGTGCTGTGAAGCCTCTCAAAAAGATTCTTTTTGGTTTTATCTACCCCACTTGCTAGAGCAAAAAGACGGGAAGATTGTGAATTTTAGATTTTTTTAGAAAATATTTCGATGGAGATAAGGGGCCAAGCTGCTTTTGAAAATCTAGAAGTGAGAGGGAAGCCATCAAGACGAAGAAACTCAATAGCTAACCCACAATAACGTCATGGAAGACGTACAACTCTAAGTCGAGAGGAAAACAACGCGTGTTGGATCCTTCAGCAACTCCAGAGACACCAGAGGTTTTCTCAAAGAAAAAAAAAAAATAAAAAAGACCCCAAAACAACCATCCAAACCCAACCAACAATTCTCTTACCTGTTTGTTGGAGTGGTAAAGCTAAAAGACAGCAGCTGATTCCAGAAGGGGTCGTTCTCCGAGATGGGCTCTGCTCCTGATAATTTTTTTAAGTATTCATTTTCTGGAAGCTCGCTGATGCTGCTGCTGTTCGCTCCCATCTTCTTTCTCTGGCAAAGCTTGGTCTAAACTTTCATTTCTTCAAGAAAAAAAAGAAAAAGAGAAATATTTAAAGTCTTGTACAAATAAGGAATATATAGATGAGGCATCAGTCACCTCTTGGGGAAACCTGGGCCAGGCTCTCACCACCCTCAGTGTCAAAAATCTTTTCCTTCTCTACGGTCTGAATCTCCCTCTTGGAGTTTCAACCCATCCCTCCTTGTCCTGTCCCACCAGGCGCTGCTCCAAAGTCTCTCCTCATCCTTCTGCCAGGCCCCTTGAAGTCCTGAAGCCTGGTCTTGACCAGAAACTGCTGCATTTTGAAGCACCACCAGCAGAGAAGCTGGTAGAGATGCTCTCCAAAACCTCTTTTCATTTCTTGTCCTGCGGTACTTTGATCCGTGCAAAGAATGGGAAGATTTCAATTCTCCACGCTACTTCTCAACACTTCTCACTTTTATAACCCATTTAATTAAAGGAAAAGCCACCACGATGCTATTAATTATGTGCCAGGATTTCTAGTTGAGGTTCAGAGCAAATGCACAGCATCTAAATAGTCCAGAAACAACAAAATGCCGTAAGAAACTGAGAGTAGAATCGAGGATACAATTAAGAAGTAATAAAAAAGCCTTCAGAAGTTTAGATCCTAAAAAAAAAAGAAGAAAATTGAATTTTTTTTAGTTGGAAGAGACCTTTAAGATCATCAAGCCCAACTGTTAACCCAGCAGTGCTTTAGATGGTTTAGGAGCACAGAAAGGCTGCTCCTGGGGATCCCAAAGTCGTTCAGGAACACAAGGTGAAAAAAAAAAAAAAAAAGATGGTGCTGAAGTGGGATAGCCACAAGAAATACCCAATAATTCCAAATCTCTTTGCAATCCAGCAAAGTCAATCCTAATCCCAGCAGTAAATGAGCAATGAAAGCTCTTTTCTTAAAATACACTAAATAAGTGATTTATTAAAAAAAAATAAATAGTTAAGTCTTCTCTTGAAAAGCAATTAATCTAATTATTTGCTAAAAAAAAATACAGATCATTTATTAGCAAATAATTTTGTTTAATGTGGTGGTGTTACCTCTACTGACAAATCTCTTTCTTTGTAAATAAGATGCCGACGCCCCCAAAAATTCCAAGTGGGGTCCAAAACTGTCACGTTCCATTAAATCCAACATCGGGATAGTCCCAGAACTCGGCTCCACGGTGCAGAATATTCAGAATAAAAATCTCCTACTGGTCTCACAACTTCACTACCAAGGTGGACATTTTGCTGCTCTGTCCAGTATAACCAGTTCCCCCTCCCAGAAGAAACCTTGACAGGATTGTCTGGCTGAGCCCGCAAACAACTCGGATAATAAAGATTTTATAAGCATTAAATAAAAATAAATTGGTTTCAGATCAACCTTCACCCATGAAACATTAAAACATCCCACAAAATCCTGAATATAAAACCTCCCACACAGCTCTGAGGTTATTTTTAAATATATATTTAACTCTCCACACAAAACACAGAAGGTATATTAGCAGTGCATCTAAATCAGCTCCAATATTGGAATTTCAGCTCCAATATTGGAATTTCAGCTCCAATATTGGAATTTTACTGTCCACACAGTAAATCTCTCCAGAGAAGGAGACTCCCCAAGCTCTCTGGGCAGCCTGGGCCAGCCTCTAACCCCCTCCCACCAAAGAACTTGCTCCTCCTGCTCCCAGGGAACCTCCTGCCTTCCAGTTGGTGCCCCTTGTCCTGCTGCTGGGCACCACTGAGCAGAGTCTGGCCCCAGCCTCTTGCCCCCTGGGGGAGCTTCATTAGGTTCCTATTTTTAGGCAACCAAAAATTAGACTCCTCAACTTTCTGCTCCCACCAAATCAGCTTTTCCATCTTCCCAGCTCGTTTCTGTCACATTCTTAACGCTCCTTCCAAACCAGAAGCTTTTATTCCTATCAAAACATTCCTCATTTCCATGGGACGCACACAATATCTCAAAACATCCCCAAATCCCACTGGAGAGGAATTTGTGAAACCAAACCTGGGAGATCTAATAAGTCCCAGTTTATTTAAGCAAGGGCTTTAATCCTCACCCCTCTGCACCTCAGCTTCCCTAAACCCGGCGAACATTCCATCACATCCCAAAGACTGTGAAATCTTCCTGACGTAAGAGATGTTATTTCTGTCCATCCACAAATAACCACGTAGCACTTTGGGATATATATATATTTTTTTTCTTTTTTTTTTTTTTTTTACGTGGCTCAAATAAAACCAGACACTTTGTTCTCCACTTTATCTAAAATTCAGAATTTCTGTATTGATTAAATTGCTGCCAGAAATACCTACGGAGTGTATCTGGAATATTCACTAGAGGTCACCATAGGCTCCAAAGTGAGGTAAAAAAGCCTCAGAATTTTAGGTTTCCCAAATAAACTGGTGATATTTTGCTAAACAATACTAATGATGCAGAACTACATAGCAATGAGATGTCAGTGAAAAGGATCTGCAGGAAAAAAGTCTTCAGGGTCCTCAGATTGTACAACTTTTCACCCTTTTTAATCAAAGCAGCGAAAGAATCTCGGGTTTTAAAGCCCTTTAAAGAGTTCAGAATCGTTCAGCTCCAACTCGACGGCTGACAATCAGCAAATGCAATCAAAGCACCAGTAAGAATTCCCCTCCTCTTCCACACCAGTCACTCCCAATCCAGCAGCAGGGGAGATGGGAGATGTCAGAACGGAACGACTCCATCCCTCACAACTCCAAACTGGTTCCTACTGGGATTAAGTTAAGGAGTTAGGCAGGAAAGGCTGGTGCTGCTCCCAGGGCTCTGGGGAGACCACCCCCGACTGCAGGGCNAAACCAGTCTGGGATTCTACGATTTTAACTTGCTCAAGTGGCCTCCTTCTCTGTAGCAAGTGCAACAGCAGCACTTCAGTGCCGTTAGTAAGGTCCTTGTAGGTTCCACCGAAGCCTAACGAGTCTTACACGTAGCAGAAGAGCTTCATCTTGACAGATTTAGCGCGGGTAAAGGCGGCCCTTGATGAGGAAGGCAAACAGCAGCTGCAACAACTACCGACCATCCGGTGTTTTCTGCTCCAGTTCCTTTTCCACAGGCTTTTTTTTTCATGGGAGTCGGTCGTCAATAAAACGTTGTGAAAAGGAGGCGAGGGAAAAATGAAAATCTAAATCCTCTAAGTGACACCAAAATGTACAGCTTGTGTAATTTCTTGGTGTCATCCCGGGAACTTAACACCCATTTTTCTTTCATACTTTATAATCCCACAGAATCACTAACCCAAGAGGTTGTTCCGGTCCAATCAATTCATTTTGACCAGTTTATTCATCTCCAACGAGCTCATTTCAGATGAAGCACCAGTCACCTTCACTGGTCACCTTCCCAGCCTTGGCCTGAACTGGAAATACTGATTCATAAAAAGAAAAAAATAAATAAATAAATAAACCAAAACACCACAACACCCTTTGCCTTTCTTCAAAGCTCAAAAAAAGCCTGACACAAAAATGCCATTTCTTCCAGTTTCAACATTTTGCCTCAGAAAAGAAAATAAAATTAAAAAAAAAAAATCAGCTAATACACAGCGCTCTCAAAAAATATGAAAATCATAGAATCATTTTGGCCCTCACCAGGGAGATCCCTGTTGTACTGGAATGATAAAACGAGAACAAATGGAACTTTAACCAAGAACATCAACAGATTATTGAGATTAAAATAAGAGACTTATCAAGAAGATGCAAAATCCATCCTGAGAGTTGACTTGACAGCTTAAGAAATTACCTCATGTCAGTACTGGTATTACTGGTTTGACCATTATCTTCTTCCAGTGGCCAAAAAAATGACTTTTATTACCACAAGCACGGCAATGGTTTTACAAAAGCATCGCTTTACACAGGCTACTGGGTGGGAAATTCGGTTCCTATTTCACTCTCAGACAAATCACAGCCAAATTATTTTAGGAAAAAAAAAAAAAGGAAAAAAATCCAAGCCTTTCAAGCTTCAGGAAGACGCTTTGATTTTTCCAGAGAATAAACTCTGAAGAATTATTGTTATCATCTTTAACAACCTCCAAACAGGATTTCTGCCTTTTGATATCTTCTGTCAGTCATCAGCACGTGAAAAACACCCTGACAAAAGTCACTGGATGTGCCAGAGCCGCGGAAGTTGAGCGTGAATTTCCTAAAAAGACTTTCCTACCGAAATGATCACAAAATATTAAGCATTAGAAGCTGGCACAGGACTGGGGAGGGAGAAGCTGGTGATGGCCTGAGCCAGGTGAGAGCGTTGAGCATCATCCAACATCTCCAAGGTTTCTCCTGACGCCGCAGCACCACGAAAAGGACCCAGGAAGGGAGCAGAACAAGACCTGCCCGAGCTCCCAGCAATCCAAGGAGGAACAACAACTTTTAAGTCACCCCAAGTGAAGCAATTTCAACGTTTGGGTTTGGTTTGTTTTTTTTTTTCAATAGGGAACGGACAAAACGAGGGATGACTCAACCCAACAACCTGTGTTAGGAAACCACCGGATCCAACCACCCCGGGAGCTTCTTGCGCTCGGCGCAGGAAACGTTAACGATCTCCTTACTTCTACAAACGCCTCAAATGATTGGAAGAGCAGCCCAGTGTTATCCCTCGCTACACACAACGAAAGAAATGAGATTACGGCCTCTCACAAACGCACGCCGCCGCGCCACAAAAGATTAATTTAAAAAAAAAAAAAAAAGAGAGATAAACAGCGCTTGGCATGAAACCAATACAAGATAAAAGCTGCTGTCAATTCAAGGATGATATAAGCTAAAATATTTCCCGCTCTGGTTGGATATTATCCTTCCGAAGGAGGAAAACAAACCGGCAGGAGGGACCAGGAATGAGGGGGAGCTTCAGCAGACCTGTTATATCACAAAAGCAACCAGCGAGTACCGTCAAAACCTTTCAGCTCCGAAAAACAGCACGGAAAACAAGCCATTTGAGAGCCTTTTCATGAAAATAAAGGTATAAATACAACTCGAGGACCCTCTCATTCCGTTCTGCCCGCGTCCGAAGGGACAAGAGGCACAACTCGGTGCCCAGGAGGACCTGGAGACATTGCCAAGGAGGACCTGGGCGGGGGGGAGGGGGGGAATCACAGACCCCCGAGCTCCCCAGCCTGAGGAAGGCCCGGGTGGGGGGTTGTCTGTCGCGCCACTGCTGACTTATCGCTCGAGCGAAACGCTCTATCGCGATATAGGGCCGAGCCACGGCGGGTGTCGGGAGAAGCGGGATATTGAGGGGAGCGCGGCAGCTCCGTGCTCTCCTTGCCCTCCCTCATTCCGAGCCACCCCACAAAGGAGAGGCCGGGTCTGGGGGCGAGGGGGTCAACCCGTCACCGGCCCTCACCCGCTCCCCGCCACCAGCCCCCACAGCGA
>VWZK01009539.1:98533-123101 GCA_013396935.1 Baryphthengus martii | reverse complement strand
AATGCCTCCAGGGATGGTGAGTCCACCACAGGGAATTTATGGCAGATAAGCAGGTGGTTTTTGGAAGCACGGCTACCACCGTCCTTTTTAGGAGCAGGAAGTGCCGAGATCCTCGCACACGCCAGCCATCCTCGCAAAACAAGTACAGCCACAAGCTGAAGCAGAGGGTGTGCGTGGCCAACAGTGACACCTTCAGCACCCCTGCACCAGCCGGGCGTTCACGTTTCCAAAGGCGCTTCCATCATCGCGCATCAGCATCCTTAGCTCCGCCTCCTCCGAGGGACATCCCAGGGGGCGGGTCGATGAGCGATGGGCGGAGCTATGCGGGCTCTTCCTGGCCACGCCCGCCCCCTGCTGGCCGCTCGGCGCAATAGCGCCTCCGGTCGCCCCCCCCACCCCCTCCCGTTTTCACCCTTTTGCGAAATAGCGGTTTTTCCTAAGCCCTCTGAAGTCGTTTGCAGTGACTCATCCCCAAGACATAAATTATTCAGTTTAACAACCGCAGGCGCTTGCAATGTCGAGTTCTGCCTCCCGCGAATCTGCTGCGGAGCCGGCAAAGGGGTGACCCTAGCCCTGGGGGGTGCTGTGGGAAGCTCCTCAGTGCCAAAGCAAGCAATCATGGAATCACAGAATCATAGAATCATAGAACTGTCAGGGTTGGAAGGGACATTCAAGATCATCGAGTTCCAACCCCCCTGCCATGGGCAGGGTCACCTCCCACTAAAGCAGGTTGCTCAGAGCTCCATCCAACCTGCCCTTAAAAACTCCCAGGGATGAGGCTTTCACCACCTCTCTGGGCAACCTGGTCCAGGGTCTCACCACCCTCATCGGGAAGAACTTCTTCCTAACGTTCAATCTAAATCTCCCCTCCTCTAGTTTGGATCCATTCCCCCTTGTCCTGTCACTACCTGAGATCCTAAAAAGTGCCTCCCCAGCTTTCTTGTAGGCCCCCTTCAGACACTGGAAGGCCACAAGAAGGTCATGGAAGCTCCTCAGTGCTAAAGCCAGCACCCACGGCATCCTGTTTTCCTTGGCACCACTGAGAAGCCAAATATGAGTTTCTTCACTGAGCTTCGTTAACAAAGAAGAGATTTTCTTAAGTTCTGTCGTGTTTTAAGGGGTCAATATTTACCAACAATCTCCAGATTAATTGTTCTGGTGATTTCATATGTTACACCTCCAAATGGAAATGACATCTTGCAGGTGTAATAGCCGGCATCTGTTGGTAGTACAGAAGTCACGATCAGAGCTGTCGAACCTTTCAGAATTGTGAATTTTTCATTATCGTCTTCCAAAGGCAGAGCCTCCTGGGGAAAGGACAGCAGCTGATGTTATGGCTCAGATAGGTGTGGTTACACTCCGTGTAACTTCCAGACAAAATTACTTATCCCTGTCTCTCTCTGTTACTAGAAGTTCAGTTATCACTGGGATACCTGAGCAGTTCGTCTTTCCCACCACAGACCAAGTTCTCCAAATGCATCTGTCTAAAATACCCTGAGACACTCTGTGAAGTGTGAGGAATCGCTGTTTTCATATGTCGCTAAAATGTGTGTCTAACTTCTCAATAAAGTGCATATTTTAAGGCGGAAAAGATATGAAAGGCTCTTTATTGAGTCCTCTTAAGAGCAGTCATCTAAGACAGTCCTCAAAGACAAAACTATTTTGGTAACTATAAAAGTTTTCACAACACTGTTACTTTCCACACCTGACCTCTTAAGAGGAACAGTTGTTGAAGGCACATACTCAGAATCACACAGGTTTTCACAAAACCATTGCTTACCCTGCACGACCGTGGATAAATTCCTGTTCTTTATCTCTAAGGGTCTGTCCATACATAGGTTGGAGCCCTGCTAGGACTACTGATGCTCCTTCTCCATGAAGTCAGGGTAGCTGTTTCTGACAGTTTTGGCAAGAACCATATTGAGGGGAGTAGCCTCAAGAAGTAGCCTCAAGAAACAAGTGGGTTCTATCCTGCTTCTGAAGGGAAACCTGAGCAGAGCTATTTTGCTGGTATGGTATCCATCACAACATAGGTGTTGCTGTATGAAACCAATTTGGGTATCGCATCGTGAGCTGGTAAATTAGCAAGAGACCACTGTAAGCTTTGTGTGATGGATTTAGTACCTCCAAATGCTGAATTCCAATTGATTACTGAACATCTGACATACTGACATCTGAACAGCTCTCGCAGGGGAGGCATCACTGAGATGTCCTACTTTATGGGATTCACTAGAAGGGCCACACAAAGAAACATAGCACCAAAGAGGAAAGCCAAATCTGAAGTAGGAAACCCTAGAGTTGGAGCAGGTCACCTAGAGTAAAAAAAAAAATAGCTACAGTGCTTGTCATATATGGAATATTTCACCCTGTGCTGAGTTCACCCCAGAGAATCTTTCTTAAAATCTATACATCTGTCCCAAAATTCACAGGATATTACACTGGGCTCATGGCTTTGACAACGTGTCATTCAAGAGGAACAAAGCGGAGATGTGCGTCCCTTCACAAACAGGTTGGGACAAAAAGGAGGTGAAAGTTCTACCTTGTACCACTTGAGCTCCAGGCTTGTCCTATTTGGTGCAAAATCCCACAGGTCGGGGCAAACGAGCTTTCCAGAGGTGAAAGTGAAGAGGACCTGGAGATAGGCGATCTCCTGAGCAGCTGTTTTCTCCACAACCGTGAGATGGATGGAGACCTCGGCGCAGTGTGAAGAGTTCCTGCAGACAGAGCGGGGAGAGGTGAGCGCTCAACAGCCATGAGAGGGACTGAGGTGACACTCTTAGTTTCTTCCTGACTCCGTTTCCTTTCTTAGTAATTTCTAAGAGGCCAAGATTGAGATCATACCAGGAGGGATGCTGGAAAATCACAGGTATTGGGGGGTTTTGGCACAATCTAAACATGTTGCTGATGCACGTCTGCCTTGGAGCTTTAGTCTTTTCTTCTTTTTTTTTGTACAAGTTTGCTGTGCTTGGCTCTTGTGTATCTTTTCCAAACAGATTTCACAGCATTTTATTACAGCTGCCTGTAACATTACCACAGTGTCATAGTTTGAGGAACTGAGAATAGTTCAAAAAGGGGATTAAAACACACCTTTTAAGGTCTCAGGTAATTCCTTTATGTTCTAGGGCAATATTTGCAACCTTTAATTATTCTGGCCTCACTGCTGAAGTCTTTTCTGCCCCGACACTGCCAGTGGTGATAAGATGTGTGGAAAGGCCGACTCAATATGCTCAGCGTGATTTATTAACTTGAGTTCTGCCTGTCCATCTCTTCTACTGCTGACACACACCAGTCACGCGGTGTGCCTTGCCAGCAAGGAAACCGCCCTCTACAGAGGCAACTCCAAGAGTGTATAGATGTGTTTTCCACTACAGACCCCAGAGCAAGGCATCAATACTCAGAAGCTGACTGGAAGGAGGAGTTGGCAGGGGACAAGGGCCCAGGGTACCTTCTGGAGTTCAGGCTCTAATGATGATGGGCATTTTTGCCTTCCTTGGTCCCCCATGAATCCAGACCCTGGTATCTCCTTTAAAACTCTACCTCTATCAGATACTGAGGAAAAGATGTCCAAGCCTCAACCCACTGCAGTACCACAAGTCTGGTCCCAACATAGTCCTAGACACAGAATCACAGAATCACAGAATTCTTGATGGCTGGAATAGACCTCCGAGATCACCAAGTCCAGCCTATGACCTAACACCACAACATCAACTAGACCATAGCACTAAGGGCCACGACCAGTCTTTCCTTAAACACCTCCAGGGATGGCGACTCCACCACTTCCCCAGGCAGTCCATTCCAGTGTTTAATCACCCTTTCCATAAGGAAGGACTTCCTAATATCCAACCTAAACCTCCCCTGGTGCAGCTTCAGGCCATGCCCTCTAGTCCTGTCACTGTCTTGCCTGGGAGAAGAGCCTGACCCCTACCTGACTACAACTTCCTTTCAGGTAGTTGTAGAGAGTGAGAAGGTCCCCACTGAGTCTCCTCTTCTCCAGGCTGAACAACCCCAGCTCCCTCAGCCTCTCCTCATAAAACTTTCCCTTCACTCCCCTCACCAGCCTCGTCGCTCTCCTCTGGACCCACTTCAGCACCTCAAGATCCTTCTTGAAGAGTAGGGCCCAGAACTGCACACAGTACTCAAGGTGAGGCCTCCCCAGTGCCGAGTGCAGGGGGAGGATTACATCCCTACTCCTGCTGGCCACACTATTCCTGACACAAGCCAGGATGCCATTGGCCACGAGACAGATGGGGCCTCATGGCAGATCTTCCAGCAAAAATGTAGGCTTTCAAAATCTGGTTTAAAATGTGAAGCAGAAGAAAAGTGAACACCAGGGGTAAGGAAAAGGGAAGAAGAGAGCTGCTTCCAAGCCTTGGTCTATGCTTTGAAGGCAATCTGAAGTGCAAACAAGGCTATTTGCTTCTCTGGAGTTGTGACAGGAGGGCTGTGTTCTGCAGAATCCCCTGCCTGCAGCATGGCCCTACTCACCGCAGACCTGACTGGCTCCCAAATGAGCTAGAACAAACTCTCACCTGCACTCTTTCCTGAGCCAAAGTGGTGATACCCTGTCACGATTTATCCCGATGTCAGTGTATGTATCTATAGCAGACACACGATGCATTTCAGACTTCTGACTTTCCACATTTTTTTTCTCTAAGAAAGCCGTCAAAGAAATTAACTTATGCAGACATGATCTGAACGCATCTGGAGTTTAGCATTAAGCTAATAGACACCGTCTAGTGTTAGTACACTAGATTTTCTTTTATATACCCACCTTCTGGTGCAGATATATACTCCAGAGTCTTCTAGCATTGCTGGTAAAAACCAGAGTGCATCTCCTTTTGCCCAGACTCTTGGATCTTCATCTCTTCCTGCTATCATGGTCTTCGAACCATTTTTATACCATGTGATATTAGGAGTCAAGGCAGAAAAACCCAGGTGTTTGCGTCTGGGGGAAGGGCATTTCAGAACCACAGGTTCTCCATGCAGTTCATAGTAGTGTTTGAAAAAGACGGTGTGATCTGGGCAGTTTTCTATATAAATCAGAGATAATTTTACATTACTGTCAGCCAGGCACATTAAAAAGAAAGGAAAGGGAGACAGAAGGAAAAAAAAAAAAAGCGTGCCCTTACCTGTGCTTTTGATCTGCTGGAGTCTGAAAGCAGAAGCACACACCGTGCATGTCACCAGGATAAAGACGAGCCCACACATTTTTTCCCAGAGGAAATTGGAAGGAGAAGATTGAGGGAAAGTGTCTTGAAATCTATGGAGAAGTTTCTTAGAAGACAGAAGATACAATAAAAACACTCAATGTTAACTTAAGAGTTAACGGCTCTTTTCCTCATTCAGAGACCTGGTGAGCTTTGGTTCACCCTTAGCGAGCAGAAAAGCTTCTTCTACCTCAGTTTATGGGCTCTGACTTGTAGAATGAGAGCATCTGACTTGACACAAACACATCCCTTCTGTCCCTTTCCTTTCTCTCCAGAGTTGCAAACAACATACCACAAGATGCTGCTGTCCTCACAGCTTTTCAGTGCAAGAGCTACGGGTGGAAAAAAAAAATCCAGCTCTGCTTATTTTGCAATAATATGTGACTGAGGCACGGGATCAGCTGCTTCGAGTTAGCTGTAGGGTAGTAGCTTGGGGGAACACAGGAGAGAAGATGCAACAGAACAGACTTTATCTGTCTTTAGCACTCGCTTCAGGTGTCTCCCAAAGTGGTATGGACCTCGTTAAGTCCTGCATCACTTTATCTTCCCCACTGTGGCTAAGAAAGTAGGCCAGCTAGCATAGATCAGGCTGCGGGCAAACTTCCTACTCTAACCAGAGCTAAGCTTTCAAAGTCTCCAACAAATATTTCTCTTGGGATAAAAAAACTTTGACTCCCACGGCATGCACACCCGTTGTGCTGCTGCTGAGTTATTTTTGGCCATCTGTGCTAAAAAAAACAACAATGAGGAAAACTCTGAACGACTTGTCCTAAAAATCTGATACGGTGACACTAAGGGAAAACAAAATTATGAGTTGCCAGTCGTTCATTAATTGTCCCCTGTATTGGCCTGGCATGGGCAAGGCAGCTTCTGCATAAAGCACTGAATGATTCCTGCTCTGCCACGACGTTTCTGCTGCTGCTGCTACTCCATTAGTAGATTATGTATTATCTCAGTGTACAACAGGCAAAAATACGTGAAGTGCTCTCTGTATAGGCACCAGTTTATGCTCTGTGTAAGGTATGTATGGGCAATACCGTACACATATGCACATATACATACTATTGCTATTTTACATACAGAAATGTAAATTGCATCCATTTAACATCAGCCTGACACTGTGATTGTCCCATAGGATGAATATTAAATAGCTGGATAACTACTTCGAATTGTATCCAAAAGCAAAATCGTATTTCTCCCAATATAAGACAGTCATTTTCATAGGTACTTACCTTCAGCCATCTCCTGGGTATCCCATCATTCTTATATTTATAATGTGGTTTTCATCTCAGTTTCTCCTCATTTTAGTAGTTATATTTCTCTGATATCTGATAGTTTGTCTATAATAAACTATTTCCAGCTTGTTGTCATCTCTACAACACCGCAAAGCCAACCTGTTGCTCAAGAATACTGTTTCATAACTACAGGTTGTCTTCTCTACCACTTGATCTGCTAGATCCAGGGCATTGGCATGGAGCTGTAGCTTCTCTTGGCTTACACCTGGACTAGGTGTCGGTGGCTTTGTCTGCAGCCTTAACAAGCCCCATGGTTCATATGTAACACCCGGTAACAGGGAAGTTTCGCTCTCGTTGGATTCTTTGCCTAATGAAAATACTTGGTTATTTTGTTCAGAGTTTTCTGGTGCCTTTGGTTTAGGATCTAACAATCTCCATAAGTCTTACACAATCTGAGGGTTTAGGGGAGGTTTGCATTCCCAAATTTCCATCACAGTCACTTACCTGTGCTTCTGTGGTCTTTCAGCCATTAGCTTCTCATGAAAAGCTATGACTGAAAACGGGCAGTGAGGATCTTATATAAGGTTTAGCTCAACACACAGCGGAAATTTACCCCTCGTTGCGTAATCAGATTTGTGTCAGAATCAAGCAACACTTTAGACCCAACTTTCTTTCCTTCCGTAGAGTGAGGATGAGAGAAACAGAGACACAGAGAGAGAGAGCAAATATGTATTTGGATTTCCCAAAAAAAGGGGAAATGACTGCTAAATATATGACTAAATTTCCCTTTTTCTGACGAACGGTAGTTTGCCATACACTCGTGTTTTCACATGACTATTTCACGCTCTACCTCAAATAAAATATTCTCATGGGGAACAAAAGGTGTCCTGCAGCAGTCAGCAGATAAATAATGGCAATCTTCACACATTGCAGTTTACCAAGTTCTTCGTGGACAACATAAATCTCCTGTGATTTTCCAGAAGGTTTGTGAATCACAAATTGGTTGATTCCCCTTTCCTTCCACAACAGCCACCTTGGTGTTGCATCTTACATTAAGGCTCTCTTTGCAATGAAATATGAAGAATGGACAGATATAAGCAGACTATGGCATCCAGGGTCATGAGCAGAAGGGGTAAGGAATGGGTTATGAACCATGGCAATGTTGGCCTCTGCTGGTTTAGAAGAGGACAGTCTAGCAGAGGACTTCAGTCTGGAACTGGACCACAAGCCATTTTTTTCCTGTGCTTTGTCCTGTGTTTTTTACAGCAAGGAGATCCCTTCTCAATCCCTCAGGGAGCAGCTGTCATACACAGCCTCATTGCTAACCCAGGAAGGCAGTGTGTGCTGACCAGCTGACCTGCTGGACCTGGAGTCAAGCACATAGGTAGGTCCTTGCTAGCAGACCTCATTAAAATACCCTCTTACCCCGAGACTTCGTAAACCTCAGCTGAGCAGCCCTAGACTGGAGCACTGGGGTCATAGCCTAAGGCTCAGGCTTTGTGGTGCTCTCTCTAATCAAATTAGGACTGACTAGTAAAACCAACGTGACTGTTTACCACAGTAAGCATGTAAGAACTGTTTTTTCTTTAACCCTGACATAATTCACAAGCTTTTTCTTTAACTAATATCAGCCTCATTTATACTGCAGACCTCAGAATATTGCTTAAGCGATGAAAAGTTATCAATTTCTGAGCCCATGCTGCCATCTACTATGGAGAGAAGAAACACAGATGATGACAGCTATTAGTATACTGCAGTCTTTGGGGATGTGTCATATGCTTGGGCTGCCCCTATTCTTTTGTGCAGGCAATATCCACCACATTGCAGCAGCTTCAGTGAATAAACAAAAAGGAAAAAAATCAGGAGGCCCCATATTTCAATCTATAATGGTCTTCACTGTTTCTATATCCTGATTAACACAGTCATTGCAAGGGTTTCTACAGCTATTGGCCCCATACGTGGCTGCTCTTTTTCCTTGAGCAATCCTGTTATATGTGAATGTGAAAGGCTGATAATGCAACTAAAAATAGCTGTGGCGCTGTGATGCTCCATCTTCTTGGTGAAAAGAAAGAACTCCTCTCATTGATGCTAAACTCCCACGTTCGGGCTACGAAATCACTGGTCTTGCTTCCTGGAGCCCCTGCACTTCATTCTGAGAATCTGACCTTTTAATTAGAGTATTATTTCAGTCCTTCTGTTTCCAGTTCTCCATATGGCAACCAGACAGAAGGGCTGTCAGATCGGGCGACCTACGTTATATTGTCTAAGGTCAGGCTATTACTATATGAGCGACTTACGCAATGGAGGTGGGAGTCTCTAATGGTAACGCTGCTCAAACAGCCAGGCAAGTTCCCAGCAAATAACCAGACTCAAAAAGAGCAAAATTGCAGGAAATGAGGTTGGATGTCTTTGGAAAGATTGCACCTACCAAGTGCTGCAAACACATTCATTGTGTTCACTGAGTAAAGCCATCCAACAGCAAGCTGTTCAAGGAGTGGCAGAATAAGCATCGCTTGCTTTTCTGGATATTTATGCCTCATGCCCTTAGTAAATATACACACCCCTCCTTCCACTGCAACCACTTCAGCTCTTCCCTCTTGGCCTTTCCCCGCCATACTCCAGCCCCTTCCATCCCCCTATTTCATATTCATATTTCACCCATGACTCTTTTAGGTCAGGGGCAGCACATCCATGTGGATGTGGTGCTTCAGAACATGATAATGTTTAGTAGGTGGTTGGACTTGATGATCTTGGAGGTCGTTTCCAACCTTAATGATTCTATGATTCCATGATTCTATGATTCTGTGATTCTATGATTCTATGATTCTATGATTCTATGATTCTATGATTCTATGATTCTATGATTCTGTGATTCTATGATCCTTGGGTATGCTGGCAACTACATCAATACTAACTGGTCATTGCCCGTCAGCACTTGTAAGGACTAGACTCTGCCTGACTTGCGCTCTGTGAGGCAATGCTTTGGGTTTCCCATCTGTATACATCGACAGTGACCAATTTTCCTTAAGTTGCTACAAGTCCAGGCTCTTTGAATACACAGCCCCTTAGAAAATACAGCTGAAACAGGCTAAAGGGTTCAAAGTGAGTTTATAGTGCGGTAACATATGCTGACCTGCTTTAGAAAACTAAATTAAACCAGACTCAAATATCTACAAAGTAGTGGTGCAGTTCCCAGGTAGCACAACATCCTTAGATACACTCAACAAGGATCAACACTTGCAATCAACTTTCTTCAGAAGAGGTCTGTCCTGGCTGCCTTTTTATCCAGTAAATGTTCTGATCACACGCATCAGACTTTCCTTTAAAACAATATATCTGGAGGTGCAAAAGTCTGGTTTAAAATAACTCTGGAAGCAGTGGAAGATAAAACAAGTAATTTTTTTAGGATCTGTCTGCTGAGGTGAGCATGTCGCTTTGTACTCAGTTACTACTGAGTATTTATAAACAGAAATATGCAAGTCTAGCGGCTTTATTTATAGAGAAACTCTTTTAGGGAAACTGGTGTCATTCTGTGGTTTTGCTGTGCCCATGATTCATTTATAAAGTTCAAGATGCTGGAGCGTAGCTGTGAAATTCCTAACTTGAAGACCGGGCTAGTCTCCATACGTCTTGCCCGTTGCTCATCTCACTGGATCGCTATTTCCTGCACCAGGGCTACGCGCAGCTGCCTTGCTGCATTTCCGTGGATTTTGCTCTCCTATAAATAATCAATTGCCCTCCCAATAAATTAACCAAAATCTCATGGAATATTTAGCATTCTGGCGGTTCCTTGCAACAGAGGCTTTCAAAAGGCCTCCACAAGCAAGGTGTGTCTGTTCATTATCCCTAGTCCATGGAAGGGGAAATGGAAATTCAGGCATCACGGAGTCGGGATAAGACCATTTCTATAAGGGACAGTGAAGATGTCCGCTGTTTTTTTCAGCAATGCCCAGGTTCTGCTGGCTGTCCTGGAGGAACTCATCCATGTGGCTCTGTGGCTGATGATGTTTGGCATCCAGGAACTGCACTCACATGGACTTTGCTATTTCTCCTGTTACTCAGTTCGGCTGAGCCAGCTTCACACAATCGAAAACTGGAGCTAACTTCTCTGGTTCACATAAGAATAATGTGACAAGGCATTAAGAAATATTGAATGTTGAAAGCTGACTGGCAAGCAGATGCAAAGTAAACCACAACTATTGCACCAACACGTGTTCTTGGACTTATAGATACGGGCAGTCCTGGTTTTAATAATTTATAATATTCTTGTGCACAGTTCCCAGATGAGCTCTTGGGGAGCACAGAAATGGAAAGGGAAGAAAAGAAGCTATCCAACTCAGAGAATCACCAAACTGATGGGACAGAAAGAGAAATACTAAAGAGAGGAATTAGTCTGATGCACAACAGATGTCAAGAACATGGGAATTTTCATGCTTATCCAGAGAAATAAGTGCTGTCCTACACCAGTTGTATATAACTGACTGGGAGAAGCAGGAGGAGATGGGCCAAGAGACAGACACTTTATCATGAAGGAGTGCTCATTTAGCCAGAGCAGCGACAGCGTGGTTACAAATTGCCTCCCCACTATGGGCTCCTGGGATTTCCCTCTCCTGCAAACAAAACCAGGCAGGCTGTGAAGAATAATTACCCTGTCAAGAGCTGGAAGTGTTAGGGAGGAGGAGACCTTCATTGTAGAAGTCAGCAGGCTGCAACGGACAAAATCATGGCTGGAAAGGCCCAGAGCCAACAGCAATGAGGCCAGAAACACTTCAAGCAACAAAAAGTGCCTTATCTTCCCTCACCACAAATGGAGAAGTCTGGGCTGGCCAAGCAGATTCTCCCTGTGTCGATCATCCTCATCGCTGTACACATCACACCCATGTTGGCAGTACTTCCCTGGGACACTGGAAGGTCTTTATTTTGCCCACTAGTGCCGCACACAGTCTGCCAGCAGCAAATTAAATTGTCTGTGCACAGATACGCAGCCATAAATTGGTAAAATAAAGAACTTATCTCTAAAAAAAAAAAGCAATTTGCTAGCTTTTTATTTAAGGGAGAAAAGCATCCTTGGGCACGGTCTACATGACATATGATGCAACATGGACAAGCAAGGAAGGAGGACTGCTGCAAAGCTGAGTTTGTTGAAAGTTGTCGAGGTGAAGTGCTATCTCTGTCCCTCTACACTCAACTGGAGAGGGTAATTGAAATTGCTAAATAGTGACAGTTTTGCCACCACCATGTCTGAATTCCTCGCTAGAACTACAATAAAAGTGAAAAAAAAAAAATATCTCTCACTGCCCTTCCTTCTCCCATGGATAAAATTATGTATAGGCAGGCTGAATTTTGCTCTTGGTGTGTCAAACAGTAGCTTGAGTGGTGTAAATCCTCAGATGCCAATCTTACACGTTGCGAGTGAGATCAATAGGATCACTGCTGGAATGCCAGCACAGATGCGCGTGTACTTTGCAGATCTGCAGCTGATGACTGACAAGGCAAGTGGACCACAACTAGCAGCTCAGCTTGAGCCCTTGCCCAAGCCACCAGACAGTCCCCACTGCTGGGGTAGAGTAAGCCGACAACAGGCTGACAACAGGCATTATCTACCGTGCCTCAGTGCAGGGCTTCAGGCAACGCTGCAGCACCAGCGTGGTCGCTCACCGTGTCAAGACTAACCAGTGGGGCTGACTGGGAGTTAACAATGCTGAGGAGAACAGCGAGCAGGCATTTCCCACAGCGAGGGCATCTTCTCAGACCACAGGCAGTGCATCAGCAGGGGCACTAGAGACATGCTTAGAGAAAAACAAACCTGAGGCTGTTGAGTAGGTTTCTTTTTTCCCTCCACTTCCAAAATCACAGTGTTTGCTTGCAAGCATGATAAGTCCTTTTGTATATGAAGCAACATGCTGTGCTCTGTGGTCTTGCATGTGGAAAGTGTAGAGGGATTTAAGAACATGGCAGTGATTACAAAAAGCCCACATAACAGTAGATGGGAGGAATTGTGTCCAGTTGAGGAACATGAAGTCATACAGAGTTACATGAGCCAGTACAACAGGGACAACATAAGATTTCTAAATGAGTTATGCTGCTTGGGTTAAGCAGCCAACCCAGCAAACAGGGAATTCCAGACCCAAAGAGAAAAACAGATGACAAAGACTTTTTCTTCATGATTGCCTTTTTGTTAGCTGAACTTAAATTTGATTGGTAAAAAGTAACTACCTAGCTGTGAAAACCAGTGACAAACATATGTCCTGTGATAAGGGAAAAACTGAGCTGGTGTGGATCACACATTACTGTAGGTGGCCTGGGAGGGTAATATTAACCATTTACATTTTATTACGTGTTCCTGGATGAAATCTTTGTCTCACCAAGAAGATGAAGTCATTTATTTACTGCAGGCAATAAATCTGGCCGTTTATCTTAGTTTTACTCTCCTTCTGACATGAGTATATTTCACACACTGATTTTAAGAAGCAGGAGCATGAAATACATTTAGTGGGTACTGTTACTCAAGGTATTGCTTTCCTACTCCTCTACCTCGATGTGCAACTCATTATCACAGGAGTTGGGAGGGGCTGGAGGTGGAGGACACAGTGCAAAACATACGGAAGTGCATTTGGTAGAGAAATAAAGCCACCAAATTTTCAGTTGTGCTTGACCTTCTTCCTTAGTACTTGCCTTGTGTTTAGTGTCAGCAATGGTCAGCAATTCTGACTGCCATCAAGAGTTGCTTGGGAAAAAAATTAGACAAGATAGACTTGTTCTGGATCAGGGATATAAAGGAAGAAGGGGTTAAAAAACAAATGAATAACAAATAAATAGATGCAACAGATACTGCTTCTCAAAAATATCAGAGTACTTCAAAACAGGAGTTAGGAGAAATCAAGTCAGTTGAGAAGAAAAAGAGCCAAACCCACCATTCACTGCTGTCCTCCTAAAGAAGACATGCAAGAGCAACCTGAAGTGAAGCTGAAAGATCCCATTTGCTTGCACTAAAGATGAAGGAGACCTAGTCTTTCTTTTAATCTTCTAGTTATTGGTTCGTTGGGTGCATATACACTGCGAAGAGATGAAGAAAGTAAGAATTTGTACCATTTGTTCAGGTGAATTAACTCATTTGTTTTAATAAAAATAGTTACCGTCAGCTCAGCTTGGTGGGTTCCGTTACCTTCATACTGGCTGACCACATCACGGCAGTACAAAGGCAAATGGGGCAAACCCCCCCTAATTTTAGGAGGATTTCAGTGTTCAAATGCACTGAGCTAAACACTTCTCCAGCACAGGATGTTCTGTATCAGCTGAAAAGGGAACTCATCATTTCAGCAACTGACCTTTAAAGACTTCAGGAGGATTTTACACATGATGGGAAGTCAAGACAGTGTTTAATGTTATTTGTTTAGGCCATTGCTATTGATTCTGTTCTGAAGAAAAAGAAGGCATTTTAGCAACAGTATTGCTTTGCTATGCAAATTTTCCTTATTCACAAGCTAGAAGTCCATTCATTTGGACTTAGTTCATTGGAAGTAGGGAGAACCCAACGTGAGGGTTTACCATTTACAAGAAAATTTGGGTAACTTTAGCGAAAGATTGCAAGAAAATGGTGGGGTTTTCCTTTAAAACATCCCTGGATTGAGAACATCCCTCCCAATAAAGCTGAAATCCCTGATGATCTTTCTCACTCTAGCTTCCAGGATCTGTTATCTCAGGGGCATTTCTTTCTCTATGGACCCAGCAGAGTCCTGCACTAACTTTAAGGACAGCTCATCAACCCTGATCTTATCATAGACAGTTCATCAAACCTTGTCTTCTCATAAGTACTGAGCCATTCCCATTGTCTTCAGGGAAAGCTGAAAGATCTCAGAACCTTTACAAGTTACTATTTTGATGAATGACAAGGTCTTGTGAATACACTTCCCAGGGAGAATGGTTTCAGCAGGATGTATGAATAATTGATAGGGCTCTTGGCTTGATACCATAGTGATGGGAACAAAAGAAAAATGGGGAACTGAATTTAACCATTTGATACCATAATGATAGGACAGCACTGTTTGGAACTTCTAACCAGCGTTGGCTCCCTTGAAGTTGCAACTGGTCAGCTCTGCACAGAAAGAACAGGACACTCAGGAATAGGGCATCTTGCTTCTCCTCAGTGACTGTTCAGAGCTGCTGCCTCTTTCACAATGTGTCTATGAAACTGGTCTGAGCTGAGAGGGTGGTAATCAGATGTCCTATGCAGAAGTCTTTCGCTGGATTTTAAAATATCCAAGAGAAACCCTGGAGATACGAGATGAATAAGGCAGCACACACTCCTTGGCACACCAGTGGTAATTTTTAGACTCATTAGAAACTCTTTCAATGCCTAAATTGTGACAAAGAGAAAGAAAACACGAATTAGAGCTATATACACGTTCATATATGGAGAAATAGAGAGGCTGCCACCTGCTGAGAGGAAAGGATTGTATTCCAATTGCAGAAGTCCCCAAAATAAAAGCCCTGCAGAGTTTCTCTTCCTGCTCTGCTGTCTGTTTTTTCATAGCCCCACGCAACATGGAACAGCTACAGGATGCTGGCTGTGCTCATCAGGGGACACCAGAGTACGCCAACTGAAACTGTTTAGTGTAAACTAGCAAATGTTTGCGGCAACTCAAAACTATTTGATGTCAAAACACCAGCCAAACCAAAATGTATGTGTTCATAACACAGCTCATAGCATTTTAGTGAAGTTTACAGGTGTAGTGAGAACCTGAGGACTACATTAAAAAGTATTTACTTTGTGTAGTTCTACCACATAAAAAAAATCCAGTAGCAGCAGTGCTGTGTCATTTTAGGTCAAAATTCATTAAGGAGTTTGCTGATGATGCCGTGTTTTTAGAGGCTGATGGCCTCTTGCATGGCCCCTGCAGCTAGGCATTCACAAAGCCATCAGAACTAGGATGCCACCCTCCAGAGCTTGCTCAGACCACTAGTCTCTTCATCTTAGGATAACTTTACTTCTTCACTTTCCAGAATCACTGCTGTAATAGAAGAGAAATATTTTTTCTGCTATATCCTCAAACCATCAAATTATTCTTATTTCTGAAGGCTTGGTGGAAGAGAGGGAAGGTCTGCAATTTTCTGGCACTGCAGTCTGCCAAAGGGAGGTATGTAGTGTTTTCTTAATGATAGAAGCAGCCGACAGTTAAAACTCTACTAAAATGAGCCTTTCAAAACCTTGATGTTTCAATGAAGAAAAGTGCCTGGTGGAACTGTTCCTCGAGGCTGCACTTTCTGAGAAGATGAAGAAACAGCACCTTGAGGAAAGGATTCTGTTAATGTGCCAACCTTGATGCTTTTGTAAGAGGGGTTTTCACCCCAAGTTGGTGCTCAAGAGGAATAATGAACTAAAGAGGCTGTGCTTTCAACAGGCTTATGCCTGACTCAGCTCCTGTCATTGGGTAACTCCAATTGCTTTGGGTTCAGCTGTTTCATGTCCAATAAACAAAATGCAGCGTTTGCAAACACTATATTTTATGCACATTATCAAGCCCCTTTCAGAAGCAAATCTTTCTAGACAGGGGACCAATTTACCTGCAGTTAAGTGGATGTAAATTCATCTGCACCCTGAGCCAAGTTCTGCTGTGCCTCTGATGCCTGGTCTTGCCCACCTCTGAACCTGCTCTCCTTCAGAACACTCACTGCTCTGCAGATCTCTGTCCTCTCAGCATCCTTATCAGTCATGCCCAGGTTGCTATAACCAGATCACACATTTAGATTGGGGGTTTTATTATCCTTTGCTATTAAAAGAAGGTTTATTTTGTTCAGAGGGAAGTTGTCTACTGATATAGCCACAGTAAAAGGTAGGTCAGGAGCAGAAGTAGGGCCAGGACACAGAAGGTCAGTGGTACAAAGGCAGGAGAGGCTGCTGTTACCATAAGGAATTCAACTGTATCATTCTCCACCTTTGCACCACTGTAGAGAGGCCTCTCAGCCACGTACCTGGTTCATTCACAAAGACTGCCCACAGGACAGCCAGCAGATCTCCTGATAGGAAGATGTTTCTCAGCAATGTTCAGCCTTGATCACAAGACTCTCTCTTTACTTTTCTGTTCTGCTAATGCATGTTTCATTGTGTGTGCATATTATACACCTACGTACACATTGCAGCTTCCTCAGGAAATAATAACTCTTTTGCTTGGGAAAGGCTTTGTAAGCCTTTTCCAAAAGGTGTTCTGGACCTTTGGGACATCAGGAGAAAAGCAATGCATAAATGTATGGGAAAAATCTTCTTAATAAACAAAGTAGTGGAAAACACCTCTGGATCTTCCAAAGACCCTATGACCCTTCGTAGACCATTCAACAGTCAGGGATTGGGGCTTGCAGCATCACAGAGAGATGTCCATGACAACTGGGGAATCTGAAATCCTAAGAATGTCACAGCAGTCACAGTAGGTCAGACTGATAGTCCATGTAGCCCTATAGCTGGTCTTGATGGTAACTTGCAGCTGATATTTAAGGAGATATTAGAACATGTAGCGTGACTTTTCCCCCTTGTCTTTTCTGGCAACCAGCAATTAAGGTATTTCAAAGCCTCCAGAGATGGCTGATCCCAACACCACCTGTCTTCCAGGAATCTAGAATACCTCCAGTCTCTACCCCTGACCGTATCCTCCAACTGCCAACTCTTCTTTGTGCTCTCAAGTATCTAACCTTGCTGCAGGGGACGCAGCTCCTGGTCCTCTGTGTCATTCCTGCTGCCCATGTGTGTACATTTTGCAATTTTATACCCTGCTTGTGGTAGGACAGCCAGATCCACGTGCACATGTAATATGAACTTTAAAAGTTCTGTAACAGCATTTTTCTGTTGTGCCCTTTATTCTCTTCCTACTGGTCGAACCCAGCACTGTGCAGCTCCAGAAGTCCAGCCACGTGTAGCCACAAACTACTTCCCGTTTGCCATAAAGGCAAAGACGCTTTATGGTGGCACTGCACATTCCCCTGTCATGCATCATAACCAAGTGGGTTAGCAAACCACAGACAGCAAATTTGCAAAGAGCAAAGTTGACATGCAGGAGGAGTTCTCACATTGACAGGCGGTTGCAGCAAGCTCTTCCCACAGCCTGAGGCAACCGCCTTTTGACATGATGGAGGTCTTCCATCCCATCCATCTGACTCCCCAGTACTGCAATCCTGAGCTCGCTTTGGGTTAATCTGTCTGCAGAGGCTGGACGAGCTGATTGCATCCATCTTTCTCGTTACCTCCAGGTTCAGCTACCTGCCGGTCCCCTCTTTATGTGCCTGACTCCAAAGACCACAAAGTATATCAAGGCTTTCTCCATGCAAGGAGGCAGAATTTTAAAGGGGCGCCCATTTGCAGGAGCGATGGAGTTGCAGGAATGACAGTGGTGGACTCAGGATGTCCTGTGCTTTCTAGGGCACTGCGAAGAACATGCACAGATTTCCTAAAAACATCCGGAACAGCGCTGGGTCAACGCTTGGTGGGACAGCTGACCAGAACACACAGCACTTATCGGCAATCTGAGTTCATACAGGACACAGCGAAAGGAAACCTATGGAGGCTGATTGCAGAACAAAATGTACTGTACGTGCACTACTCACGCAACCTTATGGAGCTCCAGCACAAATGTGGAGCTGAAAATGGAGATATGCTCATGGGGGCAACCTCATGTTGGAAAACAGTTCCGCCCTTTCATCTGTTTCTTGCTGAACCCCAGGCTTTGCTCTCTGGCTCACGAAGTTGTAGATCTCCATTTTTCTAGGTGAGCAAGGTAGCCGTAAGGTCCTCAGAGTTCACTGTACAAAAAGCATCCTATTACTACTCAAGTAATAGGAAGACCTGCTTGCGAAATCAGACCCTGTGACTGTGTTTACTTGGGCAACATCTCCGTGCGAGTTTTCATTGATCTGTTGTCCTCGGGGCCATCCCAGATTGCGTGTCGTCTGCCCTGTTCCGGAAGAATTGCCACACAGCGAGAAGCTCCGACTTGCTTCCTCTTTACAAATTTGATTTTGATAAGTTTGCTGCTCCCTTGACAACAAAAAGCTCACCCTGCTTGAGCTGGTCCAGCTTTCAATTGGAGCAAGTCAGCAGTGTTGGAGAATGAGATGAGAAGAAATTAGAACAATTGTCCTGGAGAACAAATAGAATTAGCTTCTGGAACAACATCCTGGAAAATGCCAAGCCAAATGGCCATTATAATCACTCGTGTCTTAAAGCTTAATGTCACCTGTTGATGTGTATTTTCAATTTTTTTTGCAGTCCCTAAGATATAGGAGTTTAGGAATTCTGGCTCAAATTACTAACGATGACATTCTGCAGGACATCCATTACAACTAATATTACCTGCGTGGGTTTTTTTCACTCCTAACAAATATGATAAGAAATTTGTCTCACATGTTCCTGCTGGCAAAGTTATGAATATTGGATCAGTGGCTGTGCCTCCATCCAAACCTGTCCTGTGGATGCCAGGACAGCAGGGAAGGCAACTCCAGGAATGGACACACTGTGATTTGTCACATCAAGATTTCACTTGCCTCTTCTTTCAGCCCTGGCTCTTCACTCTTCTTCCGTTTCTTTATTTGTTTTTTTTTTTGATGAAGTCTTCTCTCCTCTTTGTCAAGATTGAATATATGATACAAAATTCATCTTTTCTAATAGGTGGTCTTGTACTTTTTTTGGTCCACTGCCAGTTTTCTTTTTGTGAAAGATTGAATCAACGTTTCCACGAAAAGAAGCCATGTATCATTTTTGCCTGGCTCCAAAAATAACAATTCCCTTCCCCATCTGCTATACACAATAAATATTCATTTTTATCACATATCCAGAGGTTTTTCAGTGGCACTAGAGACTGATACAGCTTGAAATATTTTCCCCTTTGAATATTAAAAAAACCCCATACATTTTAGATCAAATATAGCCCTACTTATTTCAGAAAAAAAGAACAACAAACAAACTAGATTTCATGACGGTTCTTAAGGATCTTTTTTGTTTTACAAGGTTAGCAGAGTTCAGTTAAAGTACAGTCTCCTTCCTCAGTTCATATAGTACATCTTGGGCTCTACCAAAAAGGCAGCCGGTACCCATCCATCTGTGCACAAGTGCACAGCTCTGTTTTTAGCTCCTTGTTCCCTCCTCTCCTCTCACTTATCACACACACTGTTCACTTCAAGGATGCCATACTTTCCTTAAATATGTCTCAAATACATCACTTTTAAAAAAATTATTCCCAACAGTGATGAAATAAATCAGTTTCAGTCCCTCGGTTTAAAGTCCCAACACACCAGCACACACTTGAGGGGGAAAATAAGCCCAGTTGCGTAGCCACAGACTCACACAATCTCATGCAAAAAGGTTAAATAGAGGTAACCCAAACCGAGACTTTTGGCCTAAACAACCTCAGACCCGGGGACTGACAAAATCTGACCCTGACCCTGTCTCAGGACTACCTGTCTCAACACTGCAGCCGTCAAATGGAGAACCTCAGTCAACCATGGCCAAATGGGTTTGCTCTTGTTGTGCCGTCGAAACAATTCAAACATACTCCCTGAATGAGGAAAAGTCTAGGTCTCTAGACAGGATTTTTTTAGCAGCATTTTCATTTCCCTGCAATATCTTTTGAATATCCTGAGTAAGCCTAATATCCGTTTTTTCTTGTAATAAAAAAAGCAACATAAAACTATGAAAAGTAAAGCTATATAAAAAGCGCAATGTATCGATGTGAAAAGCTACTGACATTTACACTTCTGCTATTTTAAGATGAACCTGTGAAATGATACACTCACATTGTTATGGTACTTGAGAAATACCTTCCAGTATTTGAAAGGGGCCTGCAAGAAAGCTGGGGAGGGGCTGTTTGCAAGGGCTTGTAGTGACAGGACAAGGGGCAAAGGTTTCAAGCTGGAAGAGGGTAGGTTTAGACTGGATGTCAAGAAGAAATTCTTTGTAGTAAGGGTGGTGAGACACTGGAACAGGTTGCCCAGGGAGGTTGTGGATGCTCCCTCCCTGGAAGTGTTCAAGGCCAGGTTGGATGGGGTAACCTGGTCTAGTGGGCAGTGGCCCTTCCCATGGCAGGGGGGTTGGAACTAGATGATCTTCAAGGTCCCTTCCAACCTTAACTATTCTATGAATCTATGAATCTATGAAGTAATAGACATGCCAGTTACTACATCGGGAGATCAGAGTCTTAGCAGAGAACAAAATACAAGATCACTGTAGCTCACGGGGCCCCTCTGGTAAGTGGTAGCAAAATGGACTATTAACCATCTGCTTCCAATCATGAAGAAATCCAACCACCAGTGCATTCTGCCAAAAGTAGAAAGGGTGAGCCCATGTTTGGGTGCCATCCTACGCACATCGAGTCAACACGTCAAGAGCCCTCCTGCTTTCCTCAGCAAAATTGGGCACCATGCCTTTCCAAACTGGATGGATCCGACATTCCAATCAGACTCAGCTGAAGGAGGCTGAAGCTTTTAAGCGTAATGAAGGGAGAATTTTAATCTCTTAGCAGATGGAGACACCAAAATGGGTTCCTAACATATTTAAATGATAGAACTTAGACAAAACCCTTTGGGGTTTCAGTGTTTGAGGTGTTTTTGGAAGAATCTGAAGGAGAAATTATGAGGATGTCTCCAGTCTTACCCAATGTCTTTTTTAGAAGCTGTTCCCCACCAGCTTCTGCAGGCGGGTTTGCCCCATCAACCTCAGACAAGTATGAAAGGGAAAATAATAAGGAGCCACAAGTGAGTTTACATGGTCAACAGCTCTCTTTTGAAATTTTCTGCCACGATACATCTTAGAAACAATAAGGAGATGAGTACATGCCATCTAAGGGACTAGGGCTGTTATCAAAGACTGGAACAGGCTGCCCAGGATGGTGATTGAATCACCATTCCTGGAGGTGTTTAAAAGCTGTCTCAATATGGTGCTTAAGGATATGGTGTAGATAACAGTTGGGCTTAATGATCTTAAAAGTCTTTTCCAACCATTTCTACTGGAAAAAGATTATTCCTGGCTATTCCGTACTAGGGGTTTATCTGAACTAATTATCAAAGCAGCAGTACAGCAGTAACCTCAAAGGTGCTTCCAGGAAAAGCTGGAATTAACTGAACTGCTTTTTAACTGTGAGTAAATGAAATTTTGTTTTGGCCTTTTTAGAATAGGCTTAAATGTTGAAAGCTTGAGAATCTGAGAATAAATATAGTCATAGTTAAAACTTTCCCAAGTGAGGGTCACAGCTTCTCCCTACCTGCACATTACAAACGCCACACACACTGATAACAAAACCACCAAGCAGCTCTCAGGTCTCCATGGCCTGTGTGAAAACTCTTACTTGAAATAGCAATGGAGCCTTCTTTACATGAGATGTGAACCGCTCTAGACTGTGGCTTGAAGTTGCCTATTTTAATCTGCAAAGAAAGAATGTGAAATATTTGTACCGTGCAGTGGTCAAGATACCGCAAGAAGCAGAATTTGTGCATCATGATTATAAGTATTTACATGCACAGCATCAATGTTATTCACCTGAAAAAGACACAATTTAGTGGGTTTTTTTTTTACTCTCTGACCCATCACAACCTTCAAAAATTATTTACTGCCCCTGCAGATAGGTTGAGAAATCTGGGCTTCTTCAGCCTTCAGAAGACAAGCCTCAGGGGAGACCTCATTACCACGCACCAGTACTTGAAGGGTGGCTCCCAAGAGAAAGGAGACTCCCTTTTTACATGGAGTCCCATGGAGAAAACAAGGGGGGATGGCCACAAGTTGCTCCAGGGGAGATGCCGGTTGGAGTCCAGAAGAAAATTCTTCACAATAACAATGAAATACCAGAATATCTCCCAAGGGAAGTGGTGGTCTCCCCTACACTGGCCAGTTTTGAGACTCAACTCGACAGGTTGCTGGGCCAGCTCACTTAAAACAATTTTTTTTTTCTTTTTTCTTTTTCTTTTTTTTTTTTCACTTGAAAGGTTGGACCAGGTGATCCTTGAGGTCCCTTCCAACCGGGCATTCTATGGTTCTGTTTTTGAACATCTCCCAATCTATTCTTATTGCACAAAACTCCCACAAGAACCTCTGCTGTGTGCCAGCAAGCACTCAGCATCCGTGCCGAGAGATACGAGCTCAGCCCACATCTTACTGGAAGGAAACTGGATGCACTTTTCTGATAGTCACCTCTTCATGAGAATAGTGTGTTTCCTGGAGAGATTAGAGCTTGCAAAATGGGCTTGCTTAATAGTGCCGTATTTCAAATCCAAAAGGAACTTCTAGGCCTTTGCATTTGGTGTTTGAGAAATGTCGGCACAGACAACACTTTTGAGAGCAAGTAGAGAAGATGGCTATTACAAAACTCCATTGGCCAAGCCTCAGGGTTACCACAGTCAACTTGAAACCAAGTCACGTACGTGAAATTATAGCATTTGCTGCGATATATTTTGCAAACAGGTGGCCATTTTAGAAGCAAGAATTGGATTTGGCCTGCTCAAAACCTCTTCTGCAGCTTCATCCCTTCATGCAAATACTGTGTTATTTGCACAAATTTCCATATTAGCCCAAAGCTCTTTGATTAAAAGCAGTTTGCGGTTTGCACCGGGTGCATGCACCGTACACGCTGTAGTGCAGAAATGCAATCCCAGATCCACACAGTTGCCTGTTTGCCAGAAGCGGTGATAGATGCACCCACTGGAAACATTTCCAAATGTGTTGCTTCCACCAGTTACTTTGGGCAGAAGCAGAAGAACGATTCTTAAGAAAGGAAGGTTGGACAGACAGTAGGAAAAAATGGAGCAAAGGAGGAGGGAACTGGACCAGCATTTCTCCAAGCAAGACTGAATTTACAGTTGCTGCAAAAACAGAAGACTCTCAAACTTCTGAGAAGTTAATGAGTCCTGCAGGCCCTAAAGGCATGGTTGGAGAGGGAAGAAAGCTACTTCTCCTGCAGCAGATGCAGCCAGGTGTGGGATGATCCTAAATGGCAGGTCTCAAGGAGCAGTGGGATCTGCTGCAGGGAGCTTCCCCCAGCTGGTGGCACTCAGCTCAGCAAGCCCCAGGGTGCAGCACCATGTGTGAAGCCTCACCAGCTTCCCCAGACTCCGCATCCTCTGGCTATGGGCAGCATCCAACCCCAACCTGCAGTCCCTGGTGTCTCTGCTCCCTCTTCTAGGGATGTCAAGAGAGGAACGTGGGTTCTTTTATATTTGGCCTTGCCATGCAAACATCTTCCAGACACTGGGAAATCACGTCTTCCTCCACCCCGTGCTGCCATCACAGAGGAATGTGAAGAAGGCCTAGGAGCCATTTTAGCCATTACAGTAATGTAAATGAGAATATGATGTTCTCCATAATTAGAAATAAAACTGAAACCAAAAGAGTTGGTTCTATTTATAGAAGTGGGGCAAAAAGAGATCAACAGCTTCACTTTTTTCTTTTTTGTGACCTCTTGCTCTTCTTCCTGCTGTCCATGGCAAAGCTGCCAGGGGGAATGGGCATGGCCCAGCTGACTACAGCCAAGCCTTGGGGTCCCCAGGGCACTTGAGTGGCAAAAGGAGATGCCTCACAGCAGTCAAGGTCACCCACTGTGGCAGTCCCAGGTAAGGAGATCACCAAAACACATGGGTCTAAGTTCTGGGGTACCTGGAGTGCAGTTGCCTTTAGTGAGAAGCAGAGATTTCCAGATTTCTACTGGTTTACACTCCATCCAAGCTCCTGCAGAATCCAGATTCACAGATTTCACTTCCAGACAGTATTTCTGATTGGGGAAAAAAGCATAAGGGAATGTTTTAACTGTTAGTCATGCTCCCGATCCTCCATTCTGACTGGCCTTTTAGGAACAGATATTCTGCTGCAATGAATCTCAGCTGCAAACTGATCCCAGGGGATCAGTAGTTTGGAGTGATCTCAGTTAAGAAACACAGCTCCGAGACGTTCTCTGTGAAAGTGTGAACAGCAGTGCTGAGGAACTACCTTTCTGATTTGTACAGCACAACAGGGAGCACAAGGGGATCTATTCCTTTTGCCCACATGCCGCAGTATGATGGGCTGTGCCCACCTCCCATGTCACCAGTGATGCAACGAATCACTCCTTCAAAGCCCCCAAGCAGAATCTGTGGAAAAATCTATTTTGCCCTGTCTTCACAAAA
>VWZK01009539.1:51027-98514 GCA_013396935.1 Baryphthengus martii | reverse complement strand
AAAAAAAAAAAAAAAAAAAAATCAAGGTATACACCTTGTTCTTTTAGGCAGAAGATACATGTTTAAAGGCAGGGAATAAATCATCTTCCGAAGACAAGCTTGAGAAACAGGAATCGGAAATCAGGGTCCCACTGTAAACACTGGTTTTGTAGCATTGCACAATCACCCTTTTCTGCCTAAAACCTCCCTTTGTTCTACTGGGCACACGTTTTTCCTTAGGAAACAACCGGCTTATGTCCTGTCTAATTAACAGTGATCTACCCAAACTCTCAGTGAGTTGAAGACACGACCGGCTGACCTTCAAAGATTTATTCTCCACTTGTGTTTAGTGCAGCTGAAGAAGGGCTCATGTGTTTGGCAGTGTCTCTGAGTTATTGCTTCCATCTTCCTCTCCAACTCTCAGTTGTTCTAACAAAACCCATCGCTGCCAGGCATCTACCCAAAATACGTGTGACTGGCACTTGGTTGTCCATGAGGCTGCAGCTGAGACCTGTGGGTGTCGTGGTCTGAAGGCAACGAGGGGTTTCTCGCCTGGGGCAAGAGAGCAAAGCATGGGGCAGCTCGTGAGCGAAAACTTCGGCCAACTGGGCAAAATATCACTTCAGGGCTTCATATATAGACATCATGGGGAGCTATGCATTTTCCTCCTCAATTTCTCCCATTCTAATCAGGAAATTAATTTGCCATTTAACTGATGCTTCCCATGGGGGAAAAAAAAAAAATGCTAGTCTTGTGAAATACAGGTATTCTGATCAAGGGAGGTAAGGGATAAATTTTGCTTGAGGTCAGTTTGACTGAGTTAAAATATTTTGTTTCATCAGTACACTCCGAAATTCTTCATCGACGCCATAAAATTTATAAAGCATTTATAACTGTCAGCATCTTCTCTCACCCAGCATATGGGGTTTTATACCAAACACCTCAAAAACATCAATGTAACCTGATGTAAATAATTTCTTTTAGAGAGGAACTTTGTGAACTGGACCATGAGAGAGGCTGTCCATTCAAAAAGGACTGCCTATAGGCACGATGGATGTAGGGAGCAATGTGAAAACACCTTTAAAATTCAAATTACAGTTAACAGGATGACATCCTGGTGGTTATTGTAGCAAGTAAAATATTACAGTTATGAGAAGTAAATAAATTCGTTTTGAACAAATATTGCAATGTTTCACTTTGATCTTTTTCTTAAACAAAATGCTTTTTAAATTCTCTTCCATTAAAAATAAAAAAAAAAAATCCAACCTTTTGCTCCTTATTTCAAGTTAGAATAAATGAAAAAAACCCCAAACTTCTAATGATAACCCTCTCTCATTTTACAGGAATGTAGAGAAGTTCATTTGTATTTGTGAACCATATGAGAAAGCGAGCACTTTGGATGACAACAAGTATGATACACATAAGGCTCCAAACTAATTAATGAGAATGAAGAGAGTTTCTGAACACTTATCCCTCCCATGAGGACCATCTGTTGCAGAGTGAATACGACACTTGAAGTCTATAAATGTAATTAAATGCTGAGCAGTAGTCAGAGGTGTCAGGGTTAAGTTAGGAATGGTAAACCCTGGTATTTTCCAGTTTTTCAGCTTTTTTTTTTAAATTAACTTTTTCTAAAGGTTTGCATTACAGCATTAACCGGTTCAGTTACGCAAGGCTGCACACAAATACACGCAACGGATGACAACCCCTGCACTGAGGAGTTCGTCATGACAAACGTGTTAAAACTTCTGATGGAATTTAGGTGCCTAAACCCAAGCATGCGGTTCCCTTCCAGATGTCCAAGATATCTGAGACACCCCCATCACCATGGGAACCCCAACCCTTGTGCAGCAGCAGCTGGAAGGCAGCAGGAATATCGAAGGTCATACAGGTTTTAGGGGCTTGGAGAAATCCCTCTGTAAATAGCCTTAACTACCTTGGGTCATCTGTAGAGACAGCACTAGGAGCAAAACTAGAGTTTATTTCCTTGCTCCTCTGTGTGGGTTACCATGCAACACAGGCCGAGTCAATCTCTGTCTGAAATCTGTGTCGTCACTTCTAAGATCCGAGTTTGTACATTGGTGCCAGTAGGAAGTTACTGTCCAGCTGCAAAGTCTTCACTGCCTTACGATGGAGAGAAGTTGTGCTGCTGCCTCGTTGGCTCATTGTTGGTAACGCCACTGCCGCCTCAGGTCTGATTTCACGAGCTGAACTGCTGGTCCTTCACACACCACACCTGCTCATAGATCAGCTGCTCACCTGACACACTTTACAAGGACCCTTTTAACACAAGGGTGACATCAACGACCATTCATCTCAATATTGTGAACTGAAACAATGTCCAGGTTCAGCCACCTCAGCACTGCGGACGGAACCAAGAACGCTGTTGGCTGCTCGAGGCTGTGCCGTTCTTGCTCTGAATCAGACCCCTGCGTTACCAATTTACCAAATCACTTCACCTTAAGCACATGTAGGACTCTGTTGAACCTGGCTGGTGGCTGACACGACTGGCAGCAGGCAGGGCTTATGCACTCCACTGAACACAAGTTTAAATGATGCACTGAAGAGCTGTGTGATGTGAAATAAATCACTCCATAAAAATCCTTGGCGTTTTCACTAGTGTGAAACTGAGATCTGTCCCACTGGCACATTTTGAAAAGTACTAGAAAAATGTTTTTATCTGAATGGCAGATAATAGATGAATTCACACTTAACTTGCATTATTCCATTTTAGAAAAATTAGTTTTAAAAAAGCCCTATCACAGCAGCACAGTAATGATAATTGCAGCTTAATTACCCATAACTGATTCTTTATGCCCTGAAATAATTTATTCTCCTTTTATGCTTGTCTCTGATATCCATTAGAGTCATTACAACTGTGAGTCTATAATTACATACTTTGCATTTTAACATTCTATGCCAGCTTGTGCTCTCTTCTTATCTGTCAGTTAATTTCATTACTGAAACATCCAGAAAATTTCCATATGAATTTTCCAGAAGCTCTTGTGATTTGATTGGGGTAGGCTTTGGGCTTGATGAAGCTCAAGGGAGCCAGATCTGGGGACAGAGCTTCCGTCTGTTGTCACAAGTCTGGCTCTGCCAGCTGCTCTGTGTAGTCTGCACCATGGTAGGACCCATGGCTGGGAAGTCTGCCTTCAGGTCTGGGACTAAAGTCAAGCATTAGGTGGAGACTGGGACACAACTAAGCGCTTGGGAGAACAGAGGTTAGGTTAGGTCTACGGTATGTTTGAAGTTTAACAAATGCTTAAGCCTGCAGTGGGGTTGACAAGGCTCTTGACAAGGCTCTTCCAGGAGGACCTAGGTCCACTTTCTGCCTCGAGGCACCACCAGTAGGAGACACAGCGTTGCCAAAAGCCAGGCACCCTCCTTGTTGCAAGTAGGCATGCTCTATGTCATCTCCATGCACACGTACGCTTAGCGCTGATGGAAAATTTGGTAAAATCATTGCAACAAAACAGAAAATTGTTAATTCCCTCTGTGCTTTTCTTTCTCACAGGTCTAGCCTTGCTAATGGCTTTCTGTGGGAAGTTAGTATCAACAGCTGGCCCAGGAAAGAGGCCATGTGGGTTACTTTCTGTTGCTTTCATCACACACCAAGGGGGACACTGGTACCTCAAGCGGCCAAGGTGGTTTAATGGTTGAGGTGAGAGATCTCAAGCTGAAATCTGTCTTCCCTAAAAGCTCCCAAACACATCAGTTACTCTCCTCTGTCCTTCAGCTTTGCCTGTTTATAAGACTAGAGTTTTGCGGACTATAGCAATAGGACTCTATCAGAACCTGTGATCTCCCCATGAGCAGAGCCAAGGCAAGCAGCATTTTACAATCATAGAATCGTAGAATGGTAGGGGTTGGAAGGGATCTCTAGAGATCAAGTCCAACCCCCCCGCTAGAGCAGGATCACCCAGGGCAGGACACACAGGAACACATCCAGGAGGGTTTGGAAGCCTCCAGAGAAGGAGACTCCACCACCTCTCTGGGCAGCGTGCTCCAGGCTCCGTCACCCTCACAGCAAAGAAGTTTCTCCTCTTGTTGAGGTGGAACCTCCTGTGTTCCAGCTTTTATCTGTTATTCCTTGTCTTTTTACTGGGCACCACAGAAAAGAGCCTGGCCCCTTCCACCCCTCAGATATTCATAGACATGGATAAGATCCCCTCTCAGTCCTCTCTTCTCCAGACTAAACAGCCCCAGGTCTCTCAGCCTTTCCTCGCAGGAGAGATGTTCGACTCCCTTAATCATCCTTGTAGCCTCTGTTGAACTCTTTCCAATAGATCCCTGTCTCTCTTGAACTGGGAAGCCCAAAACTGGATGCAGTATTCCAGGTGTGGTCTCACCAGGGCAGAGTAGACGGGGAGGAGATTCTCCCTAGACCTGCTGGACACACTTTTCTTAATGTCTCCCAGGAGACCATTTGCCCTCTTGGCTACAAGGGACCATTGCTGTCCCATGGAGAACTTCCTATCCCTTCACTCCAATTGTTTCACACCCAGAAAAGCGTTTTTTTCCCATGGCTAACACGGTGTGAGCAAAATTGCTTAGGAGATGCAAATATTAAAATAAAATTGAAGTGTGGCAATGCCTTTTGATGGACACATTACGCCAAATGACAAATACGAGGTTGCGCAACTAAAATTTCACACAGAGGGCGAGTAAAACCTGAGCTGCTGTATAGCAGTTGGAACAAATTAATCCGACTCTCCCATGCCACATACTTGCCTCACAGAACCGCAAGAGCCTGAGAATGAAACATTAAAGGGAACTTCCTGAGCTAATTTAACAAAGAAAAAAAAAAAAAATCCTTTGTCATTTCCTCAGCTGGAATGGAGATACTTTTATTGAGTCAGGGATTTTTCTTAAACAACAAAACACCTTTCTCCCTCCTACTCTCTCTCTCATTTATTATTGTTTAGAGTAAGAGTGAGATAAAGCAGAGAGAGAAAGAGAGATAAAGCAGGAAGGGTAAGATGGTCAGTGTTTCTAGAGCAGTTTTTACCCTTTATCAGAGCATATGCTGCGTGGAGCCACATGATCACGGATTGAAAATTAAGTGATTGCCGTTACCCGACGTTCTTTAACCTCCGTCAATACTGGCACCTGACCCTGCATTTCCACACCTCCCTGGTCAGCACCAACACCACAAGGTGTTAAAAAAACCCCAAAACACTTAAAAAAGGAGGTTTAGTCAAAAGAAGACAGTTGTTACCAGACTTCCCGCCTTTAATGGCTGGAAAGAAGCCAACAGTTGGGTGCTGGAGCTCAGCAGTGAATTTGTGCATGCTGGAAGAGAGCTGCAGCCAACGTTTTTACAGCTGCTGGGCACACACGGCTCTTGGAATGTGCATCCCTTACGTGTACCGAAATAGCCTGGCAGGCCAGGGACACCCCTCATGAGCAGCTGAAATGCAGGCCATAAAACATATTCCTCATGTGGCAAAAAGAAGTCTTCTCATAGTTAAATTTCCAGGATTGTTTCCCTGCTGGATGGCTTGGGATTTAAGGGCAAAGTAAGAGGCAGCAGCAAGTAAAGCAGGCCTGCGGGAGAAGCACTCATGGAATGCTGCACAGGCAACGCGGCGCAATTTGGTGCTGGTAATTCTGCAGCCGTGTTGGAAGAAGAGAGAAACAGCTTTGGGCCTGGATGTTGGAGTTCATAGGTGGGTAACAGGCCACCGAGGCGGAAATGCATTCTCACTGCTATCAGAATCTAAGCTGTTGCCTTGGTCCATTTTGACAGAGCAAAGCCCTCCCAGCTGAGGGAGCTGGGGTTGTTCAGTCTGGAGAAGAGGAGGCCGAGGGGTGACCTTCTCATGCTCTACAACTACCTGACAGGAGGTTGGAGCGAGAAGGGGGACAGCCTCTTCTCCCTGGTGGCAAGAGACAGGACCAGAGGTAACGGCTGCAAGCTGTGCCAGGGGAGGTTTAGGCTGGACAGTAGGAAACACTTCTTCACTGAAAGGGTTATTAAACATCGGAATAGTCTGCCCAGGGCAGTGGTGGAGTCTCCATCCCTGGAGGTATTCAAATGGTGTGTGGACCTGGTGCTGAGGGACATGGTTTAGTGGTGATCTGCAGTGTTTGGTTGAAGGTTGGACTAGATGATCTTGAAGGTCTCTTCCAACCAAAGACATTCTGTGATTCTGTATCACAGAATGTGTAACACACACTGCCAAGCTCCCTCTCTGCCACAGGCTCCCTTCTTGAAGTTGTTTCTCTAACAACTTCAGTCTTCCTTTAGCAATACTACAGTCCTCGTCCCAGACTACAATATAGGTACAAGCAGGAGAATTAACAAGCTCTCTGCACAAAAGGTGGCAGCCCACAAACCTAGACCTTCCCCTTTTCATATTGGGTCCTATACAGTCCTAATGCCCTCACACGTGTCTTTCAGCACAGCAACGCCCCAAAAAGGGGGTTGTATCTTTTCTAACTTGCAGGGTTTTAACTTTAATCTCATGGGTAAATGTTCTGCACTTTTCATTACTAATATTTAACTTGCATATTTAAAAGCTTAATAAAAAAAATTGCTTTAAGTGCTCCTTTTTGTGGTTTGATAATTTCTTTCTCTGGTTTGTCTACTGCAGTTGTTAATTTTGAAGACGCACATGTTCTTCTGCTGCACTATTGGTTCTCTTCTGTCCCGTGCACATCCCTCCTCCCCTCGTGAAGTACAAATTAGGGCTTCTCTCACCATCGAGGAATGAGATCTGCTCCAACGCTCTCCTTTTTTATTTTCTCCTTCACTGCAGTTGTGTCTTTCTTCACAGGAGCGTGAAGGTTTTGCACAACCTTCACTGCCTCTGCCAGCGACCACTGTGAAGCTCACACCTGGGGCTGATGCTCTCAGTTATTGCAGACTGTGATGAGCAACACTTCCTATCAGTCTTGACAATTCGCTAAAGTGCTTGACTCTGCTATTTAACTGAGGGAGGCCTTCCAGCAGCTCTGGGGTAGCAATTGGAGCACAGCAGCTCTGGGGTAGCAATTGGAGCGGAGCCGGCAGGAGCCTGACCAGCAGTTGGCTGGTCCTGCTACTTTTTTTAAGCTCAAGCAGCATCTATACCGGCAGAAACGGAAAAGCTGTGGGGCTCGAGGCTTCCAAATACCTTTGTCCACAGGAAGCGAGTGAAACTCTGAAATGTTTTTTCAACGTACACCACATCCCATACCTTCTGCAGATGAAAGTGTGAGGGAAGGCAAGAGCCTGGGAACAGACTTCCTCCTGCTCTTGCAGAGACCAGCCTAGTCGGAAGGAAATGTCTACTGCTTATCTCCACTTCAGAAAACAGACACGGCTCACGGTGGGAAAAACTGAGCAAAGGGCCAACGAGAATCCCAGAGGCGCAAACAGCAGTTTTGCATCAAACCTCAGTACTCATGGCTTGCAATTCAAAAAGCCTGAGGTTTGTCTTTTTTTGAGCTGTGCTTTTTATGCTGCGCGAGAACCCGGCTCGGGACTCCCGTTCCTCACGTTCTCTCGGCAGAAAGCGACGCCAGCTCCCCAAAATCCCACGCCTGAAAGCCGTGTGGCGGGAAGGCACGTTCACAACGCGCCCAGACTCTTCTTTCTGCAACTTCTTCTTTCTGAACCACCGGGCGCTCACTAATGCTTCTAAGTTTTTCACTCCTTTTTTTTTATTTATTTATTTTAAAAAAAAGGAAAACTGCAAATCTTGAAAGAGCAGCTGCTGCATCAGGGCTTTAAAGAAAAAAACAAAACGAAAAAAAGAACAATAAGAAAAAGCCCTCAAAAGCCCACATTTATTGTCAAAGTCTCTAAAATTAGGAGATCTGACAATAAGGCTTTCGTGCTTGTAATACATGCAACTCGGCAACATGCAGATTGATTTCTGCAGCCAGTAGATAGTCAAAATACTTTCCACATAAAATAGGTGTCAATTTGACTTTATTTAAGGAAAAACGGGGAAAAAACAGTAATTTCCATAATACACAGAAGACAAGTTAGATAGCACTGCAAAAAAAAAGGCTGAGTGTTTTACTTGTCACCAGTCTGCTTTGCAGCTCTACGATTAGTAATTTTAATGCAGTTTGTCATTTTGTATTATTGTTTAGCATCTTTATAATCAGCAGAGTCTGGGGTTATAAATCACAAAAAGTGTACTACTACTACTATGAAAAACTAAAAAACCCACAAAAAATCACTTTCAAATAAACCATAAATATGTGATGCACATTAGTGTAACAAAACCATTTTTTGTAAACATTTTTCTCCAACATAACATGTGCATAAGATAAAAAATAAAAACACTGCAGTCATACAAGTTAGGGTTACTTTGACTTAAAGATACAGAAAATTATTACTTATTAAAGCTTAAAACTAAACCTAGGAGCTTTTCTTTTCTTCTTCGCTTACAAAAGCACTGTCTGAAGAGTTCGATGTTGGTACGCGGAGTGGTTTTGTAATACTGGTTTTACTTGGCCGTGTTGGCACTTCTGTAGAGGCAGAAGCTGCCAGGTGGGCAGCACCACCGAAGGAAGGAGGTTTCCCCCTCCCTTCCCCGGAGCCTCAAAAACTTCAACGGCACGTATCCGTGACCTGGGCATCCCTACAGCACTGGAGCGTCTTCCTCTAGGTGAATAGCATCAGCTTTCAAGGACTTGATTAAATTTTGAAGATTTAAATCACGCAGACTGACATTCGATCGATTCAGCTTCGGCAAACTACACTACAGGGCAGCTGGGTGATCACACCCACATTCTACCACCAGGTCGCTTTTCCGAGTCCCCTTTAGTTCATTATAGTACAAAAGGTCGATCGTTCTTCTGGCTGACCACACCGGGCCTGAAAAGAACACATCCTTCAACGCTATCCAAAAGTCAGACAATTTTTAAATAAAAAAAAAATAAAGGTTCTAGATACTCCTCCACCAGTAAATGTAAGGCTTTCTCAAGTTTTGATTCTTTTTTTTTTTTTTTTGGGGGGGNCACGCGTGTGCTGGCGGCACCCATTTACCGCTCGCTTTTCAACCGTCTAAGCTGCTCGAGAGTCTTCACTGGGGTTGAAGGATTTACAGCAGTCAGATTGGACACCAAAAGAAAGGTCTGTTGAGTCTGAGCTTTGCACACTCAGTGCTCCTGGCTCTTAACTGATTGTGTGAGCGGTCACTGGAGCCAGCGGCTCGGCTGAGTTGAAGAGTACATGTTTAAAACGCCCTACCTGTCATGCCATGAAGGAAAAGTTCACCGCAGCAGAAGACAAAGCCCATGAAACACTGAGAGCCTGTTCACTGAATGAACAGCTTAAGGCAGCTGTCAACAAAGTACCCCGCCAAAAGGAATTAAAAAAAAAAAAAAAAAGAAAAGAAAAGAAGTGAAAAAAAAAGGAAAACGGCTGAATTGTGACACTGTGCATTATTACAACACCAACAGATTATTATACACTCAAGGTTTCTCAAGTAATGAACATGTAGCCATTAAACAAATTATTACTCTCAAGACATTTATTACAAATGTCAGAACTTATTCATAAAATAAAACTGACTTAAACAAAACAAAACAAAAAACACACACACAAAAAAAAAAAAAAAAAAAAAAAAAAAAAAAAAAAAAGAAAGAAAAAAAGCCAGAGCTGGGATCTTACATCTAAACACAGGTATACGCTGTTTTTATGAATAAGCAGTATTAACTACATTCTTAAAAGAGTTTTAGTGCATTGCATTCTTAGAAAAACATCACCGCCCCAAAATGTTTCCTACAACATTTAACAGTTTATAGAACTAGCCTAGTTATTTTTACCTGCCTGTTACTAAGCCCACGTGTTAGAAGAGTGAAACCTCTGGTTTTAGGCTAAATTCAGACTTCTATGAAGGATGAAACTGGTCTTTAAAAAATGCTTGCTTCGCCGAATTTTGTCAGCAAATTACATTAATCAGTGTCTCACTGCCATATCGCTACCACTATTGCCCCAACGGACCACCCTCTCCTCCTGCTGAAACTTGCTATGCAATAACAGTCAGAAACCTTTCCATCTGGTAGTTTTGGTATTAAGATTAAATTAGACATTAATGGTTTTCATCTAAAAACGTAGAAACTAAACCACCTCTTTTATTTTATGCATTAAAAACAATGAGGTAGGCACAAAAAAATAAACATATGTAGTTTGGATTTTATTTCTCCTTTTTTTTTTTTCTTTTTTTTTTTCTTTTTTTTTTTTTTATTTCTTAGTTCTGCGAGTGCAGACTGTGGTAAAACTGTTGTTGCACTTCTAGGTTTAAACAAAAATTAAACCTTTAACTGAGGCAGTGCTAATACTGTGACATAACCAAGTTCTGGCCTAACACAGAATCATTATAGAAAATGAATTATTTTTTTTTCCTTTTTTTTTTTTTATCATCTGCACATGTTTCAGGCAATACCTGGTACACAGAAAAATGACTAAAGTTATTGGCCAGGCCAAAATAAAACTGCAGAAACAAAAAAACCCCAAGAATTCCACCCCGAGCCCCTTCCCACCCTCCCTGTCCCCAAGAAGAAGTTGTCCTAGTCACTGCGTCTTTCACATTTTATAAATATTAACTTCTTAAAACCTGCACCTTCCTCTTTGTCCACATATTGTCACATTACAAAAAAGAAATGTCAATTAAATACATTGTTAACATTACTAGACTAGATCTGCCCTCTGTTTCAGCCACTCTGACTCTCTACACCACTTCTCACCTTCTCTTGCCTGCCTCCTGTCCACTCAACATGTTCACCTCAAGGTAAGTCTGGTTTGCTTTTTGTTGTTTGTTTTTTTTTGTCGTTGTTTTTCTTTTTTCCTTTTTTTCCCCCCCTTCTCTGTTTTGAAACTAACAAACAGAGTCCTTCAAAGCCTAGGAATCCTGGAGCTGAAGGGAAAAGACCTGTAGCTTTCTAGCGTGATCCCAAATCTCAAAGACATCGTAGCACCTGATGGCAATATCTTTACAGCACCAGCTGCGTCGCAGCCTCAGTTGAAAAACTAAAAGAAACCTAACACCAGTGACGCCTGCACACACAATTACACAGAGCAGTGCTGCCTTAGTGCAGGTCTGTACTCCAGTTGAAAATAATTCCGAGTTATGAAGATCTCAGACTCTGGATGTCAGCATTTCCTTCGCCAAATCCCACCGCTTCTACCAGCTCAGAAGAGAAGTCCTGCCAAGGGTCATGAAATAGACTTGACTGCTTCCACCCGACCGCACAGAGGCAAAGAAAACCTGTGAAGAAAAGAGACTGGTGAATTCAACAGGTCCCCAACAGCAGCAGTGGCTCAAATTTGCCTTCGCGTTCCCTGATGTTTACAGTGCAACTGCAGCGCTCTGCTGGGTCCGGTGGGGACGGAGTTGAGGTTCTCCAGAGCAGCTCACACGGTGCTGAGCTTTGCATTTGCGGCAAAAAGGTGTTAACGCACCAGTGTTTCGGCTACTGCTGAACAACACTTGTGCAGCATCAAGGCTTCCTCTCCAGCCCCCTCACCTTCAGAGGCCAGTGGGGACAATGCTGAGGGGACAGCCAACCCAAACTGACCAAAGGGGTGTCCTATAACACAGAACATAAATGCTCACGGAGTAGGAAAGGATGGAAGGGACACTGCGGTGATGACCTTTGTCTTCCCCAAGGAAACGTGAGGCACTGCTTCCCGGGAAGCGGTTGGACATCCCGCCTGCCAATGGGAGGTTGTGAATTAGCTCCTTATTTTGCCGGGCTTGCCTGTGCAGCTTTTGCTGTCCCGATTAAATTGTTTTTACCTTGACCTATGACTCTTTTTACCTTCCTTCTATTTTCTCCCCATGCCACGGGAGAGAGGAGTCAGCGAGAGGCTGGGTGGGTGTTTGGCTGTCCGTCTGGGTCAACCCAACCCAAGGACCCAGCTAAAGTACGAGTTCATCATCTTGGCAACAGCCTGGGAGGGGTGGGGATTATACCTTGTCGTTGCGTTCACATAGGAACTTGAGTCTTTGTGCCCTTTTATGCATGAAAACGCCATCCAAGTGTCCAGTTTCCACCGATCGTATTTCGATAGCTTTTTCTCCCCAACCCATGATCTGGTTGGATCGGATGTACGCTTTGGAAAGAAAACACAGCCCATTAGGAAAGGCAAGAGGGCAACATGGAGGAACTGAAACAGTACTCAAGTTAAAAATCATCTGCATGTGCATATTATGACTACACACATCTTCAGAGAGCTATTTCTGTCATCACGATGCCTAAAAATACCTTTTTTCAAAATTCCCCTGTGGTTTTTCTCTGTTAGTTATATACTTTGTCTCTGAGCATTCATGATACAAAGAGAACTTTACAACCTTCAACGAAATGGAAGGAACATCGAGTTTTTACACAGGCTTTTTCTCCCAAGCTTGGCAAAGAGACAGGCTAATTAGGTGTTGACAAGGAGAAAGCAGAGCCCAAAGTTTAACGAGACTAAACTCATTGACCCCAGTACGGCCTCAGCATCAGCTCTGCGTCTTATGCTGTTATTTCCCCTCCTTGAAGGAGTTTTGTCAGCAAAAACAGAGAAAGAAGAGAGGGAAAGGGAAAAATAAAAAAATGAATTTGTCTAGCCTCCTTTAATAGGAGCAATACTTTAAAAAACTGAACTCCTTGAGAAAGCCAATTGGTCTGAAAAGTATTTTACGTATCTCAAAGGAGGTTTATACTAAGTTCTCCACATGGAAATACTATTACTAGTTATAACCACTTTCCTTTGTGCACAAATAAAGCAAAATAGCAAACACTCTTCCTCAGAGTGTCACTGGGGGAAAACAGATTAGTAGTAGCATAAGGAAAAAAATCCATTCTTGATAGCAGAAAAAAAATCAAATAAAGGAGAAAGTCACCAACATTATGAAAAGGTATATTCAAAAAGCAATTTGATGGATAGTCTCAGGAATGCTGCCAAAAGTAACATATGGGAACTTAATGAAGAATAAGCTGTTGCCTTCGATTTGCATGCACATTTAACAGAAAAATAAAAATAAGAACAATAGCTCTTAGCAAGCAAAATTTAAAAAATAAAATTTAATTTGGTGGTACTTCCCTTTCATAGATTTTTTTTCCTGTTTATTTTCAGTGAAATTTAATCAAATTATCTACTACAGTATAATGTACATCTATAACATTGCATATATCATCATGCTGGAAATCTATTTTATCATACGTCACTAGCGGTAACTGGGCCAAATAGCTTCTAAAAATTGTCAGATGAGATGTTCAGATGGTGTCAGCTGCCTCACTGCCATTTACTTCACAGGCACTCTGGTCCCCAAAGGCTCTGCAATTTGCCAGCTGATAAATTCTCTGCTTTTAGACCTAGTCATGAGTTAATTGCCACAGGACTGAACATGCTGAGCAGGAAACTTCTTTAAATTTCCTCCTCCGTTATTGTTCTCAGTGCTCACAGGATGATAGAATGGTAGGGGTTGGAAGGGACCTCTAGAGACCATTGAGTTCAACCCCCCTGCCAGAGCAGGATCACCCAGGGCAGGCAGCACAGGAACACATTCAGGTGGGTTTTGAATTTCTCCAGAGAAGGAGACTCCACCACCTCTCTGGGCAGCCTGTTCCAGGCTCCGTCACTGTGGCAGGTACAGCCTCCCCCACAGACAAAACACAGGGGCTGTGCTGAGCAGTTTGGCGCCTCGGCCAGAGCAGTTTGAGGCCTCGGCCATTCAGTTGTACCTCATGGTGCATAACTGGTGCCTCAGGGTCTGGACCCCTTAGCAAACAGGCTCAGGGTGTGCGCTTTTCCGTGTTTCATCCGGGCCTGTCCCTCAGCCAATGCAAATGACCACAGTGCACCTTTGACTTGAGTATAAATGGGGTCCTGCCTAAGAGCCAGAGGAGTTGGTTCTTCACAGAGCAGGAGGCCTGGCAGTCAGACCCTCCCCTTGGACACGCAGTTCAAGGATACTTCCACGGATTGAGGGAGTCTCTGTGGACTGAGTGAGCCTCGCCCCCCTTTTGGGTGAGCTGGTGTGGGAGGTTTCTGCTTTTATGAGTGAGGGTTTGCCTATTTTGGTTTGTCATTCCTTAAACTCAGGAATCAGTTGTGTAGTACTTATTTCCCCACAGACATCCGAACCTGTTGTTCAGTTAAAAGGAGTGCTGGCAACCCTGGTTGCAATAAACCCCATTTTTGGATAGCGGCTGCTGTTCGTTTTGTGAGTGCCTCCGTGACAGTCACCCTCACAGGAAAGCAGATTTTCCCTCATGCTGAGGTGGAACGTCCTGTGTTCCAGTTTGTGCCCATTGCCCCTTGTCCTACCACAGGGCACCACAGAAAAGAGCCTGGTCCCTTCTACTCAACACCCACCTTTCAGATATTTGTAAAAATTACTAAGATCCCCTCCCAGTCTTCACTTCTCCAGACTAAGCAGGCCCAGGTCTCTCAGCCTTTCCTCAGAAGAGAGAAGTTCCAGTCCCTCCAACATCTGCGTAGCCTCCGTTGGACTCTCTCTAGTATTTCCCTGCCCCTCTTGAACTGGGGAGCCCAGAACTGGACACAGTACTCCAGATGTGGAGTGCTACTATCAGCTCAAACAGCTATGAGCAGTCCCCTCCCAGCACACGCATCCCTTCCAAAGCACCTGATGTGCTTGCCCGGAAAAGGGAAGGTGTGACCACAGCCCCCGCTGCACTGGGCACTGCAATCCCGCAGCACAGGCAGCAAGAGGGATTCTGGTCTGTACTTGTGTTTGTGACAAATCTGCAGCCATTTTACCACAGTCGTTGCTCCCGCTCTCAAAACTACGTCATTTTGAACTGGAGAGATGTGGGAGAATTACCCTGCTAGGAGAGATGAGCAATCTGCAGGTGAATTAAAGTAAACACAACAAATCGGATGTACAGATTCTTATCTATAAAGCATTACCCATAAGACTATCTCGCCCCTTTACCACCTTACATGTCTTTATACCGAAAGGTTTCCACAATTTTGTGGCTGTCTAGAAAAATATCTGCAGCGGCCTAAAGAGACCCTGGTGAGATTTTCATTCCTGAACTCCACAACTTGCTTGTTTGGATTTTGTTCTTAAAAACTCGTGACGAAGCAGATCCATATGATTACTCTCCACTTTGCACTGTTGTTTTCCAGGAATGCTACAGCATGGCTGCTTCTGCAATTGAAGTCAAACTGCAGGCACTTTCCCTCTGCCCATGTGCACACACTCACACTGCCCAACCCACGCTGTATAGGATCCACCAGAGGCACTTACCAACTGAAGTTGGCATTTCTCCCCACTGCAGAACCACATCCTTGGTTATCCTTCCGTAGGTGTTGACGTAAACTCCTTCATCCTCGTAGCAGACTAGTAGCTCCATCCCATCCGTGTTTGGGAGAATGATGATTGCATGAGGTTGGATACTGCTCTGGATCTAGAGAGTCAGAAAAGAAGAGGAAGCCTTTTGTTTTAATACCACAGAGTCTGTGCTGGAAAAAAGGGCTGGGTGATTTTTCATTTTGGCCGACAGCAGATCGGAGATTCACACACTTTAAACACCCTACACAGTGACAACAAAGACCTGTAAACCCTTGGGGCACAAATCCTCTCGTCTTAAGGCAGACATCCTAAATCAGGAAATATTAACTTCTCTGTAGGAGCGCCCACGTCTTTCCACGGGCAGAAGGGGAGCCTGGGACAAGCAGCCCAGATGCAGACCTCAGACCTCTGCACTGTGGTGAATCGTGCTTGGAGAGGCGCATCGCGCACTCCAGGCCCACTTCTGTGTACAATGAACAACAGGAAACCTTGGTAGCTACAGCCACCTGGCCTTTGCCAACCCTGCTGAATCTCATCAGTGGTCCATCATGTCACTTGTACTGCCACCTCCCCTGCAGACTCTGCTGGGCATCTGCAATGCATTTGAACATTTAACTGCTACCCCTGAAACGGTTACGCTGGCCCACGTCAGATCTGAGTGGGCAGCTCCCAACCATGGAGACAAGCTGACCATGAGAAGAAGATAGGGAGTGAGGCACAAGCCCCAAAGCACATGTGGTTGTATCTACTTGGATCTCTCCACTCAGTCTACTGCTGCCAGCATCTCTGTCTGGCTTTGGAGCCCTCAGTACAAGAAGGACATGGACCTGATAGAACAACTCCAGAAGAGAGCCACGAAAATGATCATCGGGTTCTCCTCCCTCTCCTATGAAGACAGGCTGAGGGAGCTGGGGTTGTTCAGCCTGGAGAAGAGAAGGCTCTGGGATGACCTAATAGCGACCTTCCAGTACCTGAAGGGGGCCTATAGGAAGGCTGGAGAGTGACTGTTCACAAAGGTCTGGAGTGACAGGATGAGGGGCAATGGTTTTAAAACTAGAGAAGGACAGATTTAGATTGGATGTTAGGAAGAAGTTCTTTAGCATGAGGGCAGTGAAACACTGGAACAGGTTGTCCAGGGAGGGAGTTGAGGCCCCATCCCTGGAGATATTCAAGGTGAGGCTCGACAAGGCTCTGGGCAACCTGCTCTAGTTGAGGATGTCCCTGCTCCCTGCAGGGGGGTTGGACTAGATGACCTTCGGAGGTCCCTTCCAACCTAAACCATTCTATGGTTCTATAATCTGGCAGCGATCCACAGGGACAACCTGACATGTTGGTCATCTGAGGAAAGGAAGGGGCAGGGTGGGGAGAACCAGAAAAAAAGTCAAAACCTGACCACAGCAGCAGTTCTTACATGTGTTGGTAGATAAATATCATAGACCGATCCTGAATCCACATCAACAGCATGGAAGCCAGCGCAGGAGCCATAGATCACTTTTAGTCTCTGACCCTCTTCTACAGTTAGATCCACCAGCAATGGCTTATGTACCAATTCTCCAAACGACTGCGAGACAACCATCAATGAGATTTACTTTACTGCTTAGAACCACAGTGGATTTTATAAAAACATGCTTTAATCGACATATTATGGACTTATTCCTCCCACATCCCTGTGCCCCCCCATCCACCAGCCCAGTTAAACTAACGTGTTGTTTATGGACAAGGACAGATTGTTCGGCGACCTGTTATATTTCAATTTCGTGTTACATGGTTAAGTTCTTTTCTGCGGGGTTTATTTTAACTGATTTGTTTGTTTCTTTAGTAAGAATTGTTATCCCCACAGCACAGGGCAATTTGACATTCCTCTAGTGTTTACTTCAATCTGCACAGCCAACAGTAAATGATGGTCTGTAAATCAGTCTGGTAATTACACCAAGCCAGCTAACTCCATTCTAGAAGCATTCAAAAAAAAAAACCAAACCAAACAAACAATGCTGAGTATCACTTAATGACTTGTTCTGCACAGATGAAGCTGTTTAGACTCAGTTCACATCTCTCTGCCTCATGTTTTATTTATAGAGAGATGAACAAACCGTTGAGATATTGTGTCATTTTGATTATTAGTTTACGCTCGGTTACAATTTAGAGCTTTAATGTACCGCCTCTTAGAGCTAAAAGGATTCCTAAATTAAAACAGAATACTAAGTTAGTGGCAGATTTACCAAAGAACTTGTGATACAGTCATGCTAAAATGTCAGAACATTTTTGGAAAAGGTGTAACTGGAAGCGGCTATGAGAAAATGCCACATATGGCTGAAATATAGTTACCTTAAAGGCCATAAATTTATGGTATGGCTTTGGTGCCCATGCATAGACTTCCACAGAACTCTTCAATGCAATTACCAAGAACTTGATTCTTTCATATTTTACTGAAATAAAACAAACAAACAAAAAGAATTCAGAATTAATTCCAAAGTCATTCCAGTTACTCCAGGAAAGTAGAAAATGACGGTATTTCTCCATACTTACGTACATTTGGAGGTTTTTAGTAACACCGCATTTTAGGATTGCTAACTCTGTGTAGTTAAGTATTTTGACACATTTGTGACACAAAAGTCATTGCTCCTATCAGTAACTGAACTTGTCACCATGTTTCAAATTCCATAGTCAGTACACACTTACTTACACTTATTTTCTTCCACATTAGACAATGTTTACTCATCAAGACAAGCAAATTGGTTTTCAGACAGGAACATTTCCAATAAAAGAAGGCTATGACTGTAGCAGAGTGTATTGGCAGTTCCAGTCACAGCACTGGTTGATGGCAAAATCTCCCAGAGGAAAGGAGGAACAAAAAATGAACTGAAGTAAAAAGTTAAGAAACAAATACACTTGAAAAGCAAAAGGCAAGTTTGATGGCGAAGCACCTTCCTTTGTCCCTAAACTCTTGATACCACTCACTTGAAAAAGTCCACAGAATTTATCAGTAATCAAAGTGTCATTAGACAGCTGACCCACAAATGCTCAAATGTATCTCTGTTGCCACATCCAAACAGCTGCCTAAATTTACTCTGTTCACTACTACAGTTCTTTGGAGGGTACTGATAAAAACATTCCAGAAGCATTGCTGCATCTGCATTTCCAGCTGTCATCTGCATTTGGGAAGGAACAGATTATAGGGACTTCCAAATGTTTGTTAGGGGGGAGAAAAAAAAAAAATAGCATTATCTGGCTGACACTGACAAACCTCTGGAGGTTTCTGCAATCTTTTTACCCCAAGTTTTAGGGGAATATGACACTTTTCCAAAACAATGAGTAATGTGCACGTTCATCTTCTGCCATTATATCTCCCACCCAAAACTGATCTTGAAACATGGCAGGAGCGAAAAACTCATACTTGTGAGAACACCACTTCTTTAATAAATACTATTTTAATGACTTTTAGATATCTTAAGACTGTACAAGCCTGCAGTTGTTATCTCTTGGTAGACAACAGGGAGACAAAGCTACTATTTATTCTCTTTTTACTCTGCAGCAAAGCAAGACGGACAAACTTTAAGTGTTAAAGGACTTGACGCTTTTTCAATGGACAAAAAAATGTCTCAATCTCTACAGCTGTACTGACTGAAAACCAGAGCTTTTGTTCAGTCTTGTCAAGCTTACAAGACTTCTTGGATTTTTTAACTTGGGGAAGAAGGGGGTGTTGAAAAAAAAACACCTATCTGTGAAAGGGGACCTTTGATAATCCTCATTCTTTGCTCTGGGTTCTATCTGGGAATTCACCCAAATCTTATGTTTCAAAAGAGCAATTTATCATTTAGAGGAGCCAAAAGTTGCCTGAAGCAACTCAGATTCCTAAATACCACTTCATCTTGACGTCCAAGACCCCTGTTGCATCAAAGAGACAAGGAAGCGATCAGTGCCAGCTGCCTCGGTGGCAACCTCCAGACTGCCAGACCAACTATTGGCAGAGCTCATCCTTCTTGGGAACCGAAGTGCAGCTGTCAAAGAGGCCTCTCACTACCTGAAGAAGACCACTGTACATCTGTGGTTCAGAGGGAAGTTCAGTGCCAGGCTGCAGCCCAGGGTAACAAACCCCTCTTCATTTGGAAGAGAATGCTCTTTGTTTCACACGCTTCCCTGCTGGAAAGCCTCCTGAAAGCTGTTAGTGTATTGTTAACAGGCCACTTCATTATGCTGCTGCCACCCTGGGGTATGATACCAGAGAAGTACATTATTAATTGTTTTCTGGGGGTCAAGCTCCTGCTTCAGCAGTCACTTACTGCCATCGTTACTGACTACGCCCCACTAGCAGGTTTTTCCAAGAGCATCGGCATGACAGGAGGAGACTGAGCTCAGTCCAATTGCTGCTGTTCCACATTGACTGACGCAGCTGGAAAGGAACTGAACTGGCTCTTAGGAGAAAAAAAACAAACAAAAAAAAAACCCAATCAAAGGCAACATCCAGTGCCCATTAAGATGCAGCATGAAACCAAAGCAGGAGAAAGAGCTCTTGGTTCATATCCCCACCTGCAGGGCAGCAGGCTCACTGCACACTGCTGACTGCCAATGCCACTTGCCTTTCACCACTTTTGGTGGAAGTTTCCACAGTCAAATCTATTTAAATGACTTAAAACCGCTCAAAAGCCACCTGCCCAGTCAAAAACAAGCTTCATTCCATAACTGTACTGCAGTGGATCTCAGACAGCATCAGGAAATTTTGTGAGCTAAGGGGAATCAATGAATCATCTCGAAGTTAAACATATGCTTCTGTTCCCAGAGCCGCCCCAAAGCTCGTGCACTAGCTGGGCTTTGCTTTCTCCTCCCACTCGCTTTCTTTTTTTTCCTTTTCTTCCCCCACCCTGGTCTCTTAAAATCTACATTGAAAAGGGACTTTTTTTGCTCTATTCCTGCATGTGTCTTCATCTGGTAAAATACCAGGGCAACCTGCTGGTGAAGTGAACAGCTGCTGGGAGTCATTCTGTTACCTAAAGGGTCTAACAGAGGCGGTGACATGTTCCCAGCCCTCACTGTCCGTATTAGCACTCTCTTGGAAGTTGCATCCACTGTGGGAAGGAGACAGATGGGAATTTGCGCCCGCTCCAGTTCACAGCCCAGCTTCCCACCTCAAAACCTTTCCCATATTCAGTTTAATCCAGTAACTTGCCATCTATTCTGGTGCTTTGCCAGAAATTTTCACCCTGAGGGATCGGGAAGACATCTAGAAATAAAACCATCCCTTAAACCCAGCAGCTACACGCACGGCAGCTCCCTTTCTCTGCCAGCTTTTATCCCGACGATCTGATTACTACTTACCAACTTTATAGTGCACACAGCCTTCCAAGTCGCCCACCGTCGTCCAGCCCTGCTTCTTTTCTACTTCAGGGTCGTTGTGAAGGATTTTATTTCTTAACCAGGACAAATAGTAAACTCGCAACTTGTTCTTCTTACCTGGCCACAAAATGAAAAACAATGGTTTATCTCCATAGGAAGATCAGTACAAAAAACCCTGCCCAAGCAAACAAGAGAGGCGCACAGAGCAAAACAAAATAACAACCAAGAAGAAACTGCTGCAACCACAGAGATCTCCCTCAGTTTTTACGTCCACATGTATATATAGCTGAGTCAGGATGGCTCTTTCTTGCACAAAACTGCAGGAGAGCAGCAGGATGGAATTTGAGGCCTGAAATTATCTACACAGGTATCAGAAGAGAGTAAGACTGGTTTGAAAGGAGGGGAAGAAAGTGGAGAAGAATATGGTGACGAAATCTGTTTTTAAAGATTTTAAAAATTCTTCCCAGTCAGTGACTGTGACATTTCCATCCCTTATATCATCCTTAAGAGACACAAACTGGTCAAGTCTTATTAAGATTGTTCATTATTACTCTGGTGGAAAAGCGCACCAAACAACAGCACTAAACAATTTCACTCCTGAACCACTTTACACCAACTCTGTTGTAAGGAAAAATGAACAATATCTGAAATTGCAGCACCAGAACATTACACTGCCCATGCAAACTTCATCTGCTTGCTAAAAGCTGACACCTGCTTTGTCAGCAGCCCTTCCTTTGTGCTGCAAGGGCTGTAATACTTCTCAGGCTGCACACAGAAACTGCTAGAGGTGTTTCTTCTCCACAGGTGAGAGTTCTACTTGCCTAGGCTGCCCTATCTTCAATGAAATACAGCTCAGCCTCTTAACCTTCTCAATAGGAGAAGGCCTCTTTGAATGCAGAGCAAAGCCCATGATAAACTTTATCAGTGATTCTTCAAGGATTAATGGCCTACAAAGCATTTGCTGAACTAGTGAGAAGGTGGCTCTAAATGCACATACTCAAAAGCTTCCTCCAGTTGCTTTGCTGCCCAAAGCCATTACAGCCCGACTGATGAAGCTGCAAGGAAGGGAGATTGTCCGTCTTTGGAATAGGAGCCGTTTAAGAAGGCTCCATCACATCTCCATGTAAGGAAAGGACACGGGAGAGACTGCTCTCAGGGACCTGAATGTGTCAGTGGAGTAGCCCCACGCTAGTGCTTCACCAGCCACGATCAGGAAGCTGGGGGACAGTGGACAGTGTCTGATGGCCCTTGGAGCTGAGAGAGGAGGACAGCTGACCTGTGTTGCAGTCAGTGCCGGGCTGGCCACGTGACACAGCACTGGTCTGCGCTGCAGAAGCCAGGGCCTGTCAGGATGGTCCACCTGGCAGTCTGCCACCCAGATCCAGCTCTAGTTTAGTTATTTTAAGTTTTCAAGATGATGGATCAGTTCACAGCTGGCTACTCATTTCAGAGACAGGGGCAGGCACACAGCATCCAGGGATACTGGCTGCAGTAGGACATGAAAGCCAAGCACTAAGACCATCCCGCTGTGCCCAGCCAGCTTCACACTGGGGTTCTGGAGCTGGCAAAAGGCCCCTACTCTGATGGCAGAGGATCCCCCAAGAGGTCTGGGCTCCTCAGGAAAAGCAGCTGCAGGGTCTGGGGCAGCACATGGAGAAGCACAGCTTGCAAACAGGCTGCTCCATGGACTCCAGCGCCACAAGCTGTTCCATCACAAAGACACACAGTCTAGAAGATCTTTTTATGATTATTTGGATAGCGGGGAAGGGCAGGAGAAAAAGAGGAGGCAGTTGCAGAGTCAAAAATCTGTTCACTGAGCTTAAATTTATAGCGGAATTGGAGACTTGTTTTCAAATACTGGACCTGCTATTAAATTTTAAAAGCCCCTCTGCTCTGATAGTGCAAAATGAAACATGAAGTAACATTACTCTGTCCTTTGTTTATCCCCACTACAACTGTGGCAGCAGATTTGGCAGTAAATGAGCACCCTGATTTATTGCCTGACTTCATATTTTTTAAGCCACGTTTCATGGAAGAAAAAAGCCCCATCACTCCTGTAGCTTTCTAAAGATTTGGAAACGGGCCTAAAGTAGGAAACAATATTCCCAGAAGTCCCACATCTGACTAAAGAAAGGTCCTCCCAAGAAAAATACTGCAAACAAGCCACGAAGGCCCTTTTAGAAACACTGAAAAACAGAGAACACGGTTGAGACCAGAAGGCACTGCAGGAAAAGCTCAGAGGGCTCAAGGTCAACACAAGGCACCAAATGTTTTTTAAACCATCAGAAAGTCCCTGTCCACTGGGAGATGAATTGTCTGGCTGATATTTCCACGGCTTTAGCTTCCCCAGTAGCTTAGTCAAACTTGAAGACTCAGAACAAACAGTACACACGGGAATTTCCCAGCACGTGGCTAGTTATTATTTTTTTTTTTGGTTCACATGATGTGCACCAGGGTATTTCTCTCCAACCAAAAGCATTTTTCAAAACAACAACAACAGAGGAATCTCTCAAGTGTGTTCCCATTGTGCTTGAGTGTCTAGACCACAAGGAAAATCACAAGACAGGAAATTCCTCTGCTTTTCAGCAGCCTGGCATGAAGAGAGCAGGACTAGTTAGTTATATAAACACGGCTAGGTGTGTATTTCAACGAGTTACACCGCTCTTCATATTCATACTGGGAGTTAGAGGGATTAGATCCTTCTGCTTGTAAGTTCATAGAATCATAGAATAAATTCATAAATCAGAAATTCCTACTAGTCAGTTTAAAGAGCTCTCAATAATCTAATCTTTTTCTTTTTTTTTTCTGTTCTCTAATTGTTATTTTCATGAGGTAAGAAAGAAAATTCTGCTCCAGTCACCAAATCAACTGATCAGACTTCTCTGAGAACTCCTGGCTCTGATTCTCTCAGAGACACAGCTACTAATGCAAAGTCCCTTTTCCTAGATTAAGTTTTTGTTCTTACTGTCACTGTGGTTTTTAATTATTAAGCAGGCAGATTCCAACCAGTTCTTCTACTCTATCATCTCTTGCTACCTTCTCGAGTGCCACCGCTAGTGAAGTTGGGCTGCAAACCCCCCAGGGAGCCACAAGTGCAACGTGTCCTGTATGCAGGTCGCTGCTCTCTCCCCCAATATTTTTATGACTCTCAGCACAGTATTTATCACCTGAGAAGCTGAAACTACGGGTTTTCCTCACAAAAATATCGATTGATTAACTCTTCTGCTTTGACCTGCAAACCCTTCTTATACCAGCTGCAGCAGCTCAGTATCTCAGTATCAAAAGCTTTGCTGTCAAAAACTTTTGTATTTAAGATATAAACTGGGAGAAGAAATGATTTCAGGTTTTCAGACTCAAGAGTGTCTATTAAAAGCAATTTTAGGTGACAATTCCCTTGAATCTCCCAGCACGTTGCAACGTGTACGCACAATGCGGTGACACCTCTCAAAGCTCACCGCTGCCAGCACATCGCTTCCTGAAAAATTCGAAGGAACATACAGGCAAGTGTGCCGCAGGGAGCCGAACAACGCTCCCAGTGAAGTAGTAGCAGTCCTGGGATGAAGCTCAGAGGCAGCTCCATAACTAATCTGCCAAAACCCACTGTCTGCAGAAACGCGACCTCTTTTCAGCACTTCTAGTTTGCCAGGAGAGGTGGAGCAAGTCACTGAAACAAAAGGACATTACATGAAGTCCAGCGTGGGGGTAGCTCAAATGGAGAACGACAGCACAGAAGCCAAAAGAGCGCAATTGGGTATAAGAGCATCATGGTTTCACTATGTTCCTTCAGCCCTGCCTCTCAGGTGGCAGGGATGACTCTTTCCTGCCTCGGACACCAGTAATCTCCCNGCCAGGAGAGGTGGAGCAAGTCACTGAAACGAAAGGACATTACATGAAGTCCGGCGTGGGGGTAGCTCAAATGGAGAACTACAGCACAGAAACCAAAAGAGCGAAATTGGATATACGAGCATCATGGTTTCACTGAGTATGCTCCTTCAGCCCTGCCTCTCAGGGGGCAGGGATGACTCCTTCCTGCCTTGGACTCCAGTAATCTCCTATAAAACACAGGAGCTAGGACAGAGGTGAAGGCATAAACCAGCAAAGATCATTTCCCTTCTGAGGAAAGGCTGAGGGAGCTGGGTCTCTTTAGGGTGGTGAAGAGGAGACTGAGGGGTGACCTCAGGAATGTTTACAAATACGGAAAGGGCCAGTGTCAGGAGGACAGAGCCAGGCTCTTCTCAGTGACGTCCAATGACAGGACAAGGGGCAATGGGTACAAGCTGGGGCACAGAAGGTTGTAGGTAAACATAAGGAAAAACTTTTTCCCAGTGAGGGTGACAGAGCCTGGAACAGGCTGCCCAGAGAGGTTGTGGAGTCTCCTTCTCTGGAGAAATTCAAAACCCGCCTGGACAAGTTCCTGTGTGACCTACTCTAGGTGATCCCGCTCTGCCAGGGGGGTTGGACTCAATGATCTTTCAAAGTCCGTTCCAACCCTTAACATACCATGACTCTGTGTGATTTTGTAAGGGTTAATGTAGCGTGTCTCCACAGAGGAAGCAATAGTTTTGAGGGAAACGAAGAAAACGGATGTGTCAGGGTACTCGGATCGTGACTGACGCAAACACAAACAAACCCAAAACAATTACACACAAGATTGAATCACAGACACTCGTCGTCTGTGTAGGGTGTGCTTCAAACCAACAGACTGTACACAAGTTGGCTTATATCATATTTTTGTTTTTAAGGTCTACTATAGAATAAAGTCTGTCATATGGTGCTTTTCAAGCAGCTTACATTTTAATGTACAGCATGAGATATCAAAAGAACAACCAGGAGGTTGTGGGTTTTTAAACTCTCCTCTTTTCTTTTTCAAGATTTCACAGTATAGCTGTAGTAGCTGAGAACGTAGCAGGCAACAACAATAACAATAATATTGACAATAAGAATAAATTATCGTTATTGTCAATAGTAAATCATTATATTATTTATTATTAATAAAACACCGTTGTTCTAGAGAGAAAAGAAGTCCCATGTTGATGACACCATCACAGTTCTTTGGACCTGTAGTAGCATTAACACTACTAATGCACTCGATTGCATCAAATTGTCTAGGTGTGTGTCCTTTTGCACAGGTGTTAGAAGATCCAGAGGGCTCCTCCCAGGGGAGCCAGAGGGGTTCTGGAGCCTCAACAAAGTTTTGGGTGGCTCTGAACAATGACACAGGGGCCACTGCGGGGCACCACATTTACCCTCCTCTCCCTGTCACATACGCACGGTACAGCCAAGGCTGATTTCACAAGCAAACCGACACAAAAGGAAGGTAAATGGCTGAACGACACCTGTGAAGAAGGATTAACAGCGCACCACATGATGTTGCTCAACAGCGGGATAACCTTATGCAATTAACTCTCTGGAGCCAAAGAGTCTGGCACCTCAAGCTTCATAAAACCCATTTTTCATCAGCGCACACAAAACAAACACAACAATCACCACCACCCTTCGTCTCCCGTTGCTTTGCCGTCTGCAGTTGCACCCCGTGAGAGACAAGGCCAAAAGCTGCACCGATCCACCTCCCCAGGCCGGTAATTTCCACGTCACGCACTCATTGTACCCCCCTCTGAGGAACACGCACACACTCTCACTGCACATCGCTCTTACTTCCCTACTTTGCAAGAGCATTTCCCATTCTACAGATTTTATCTCACAAGAGGTCTTCAAACCCAAGTAGCAAATCACGTTTTGGTTAGAAAGCGGCCAGGTTGAAACTAATCATGAGGAGGAAAGAATGTCATTTTCACAAACTTCATGAAGCATTAACGTACAGCTTCCAAACACTGAGCAAACACACAAGCCGGACATTCCTCCCCAACCCTATGCAGAATTTCTAAAGGCCACCTCACAGAAGGAAGGACAGGGGGTAGGCAGGCACAGGGTGTTGTGTGGAAAAATGATTCACTTGCAGAAACAAAGTGTAGACTCAGAGACGTGAAACGATGGAAAACCCAATGACTACAGTCAAGTCAGGACTTCCCCCTCAACACGCCAGCTGCCAAGAAAAGCTTTCTGCCATGCCATGCCAGATAGGGAGGAAAAAAATCTTGTTGAACAGTTAACTTTACCAGAAATTGTCACCAAGACATTCAGCCCTTCAAGTACATCCATTTGCTGGAATCGTCTTCGATTGATGAGCGGATAAACCTTCCCCTGACCACTTCTGTCTAGCAGCATCAGACCACTTTCAGTGCCCACTAACAAGTTCACTCCTAGAAGAAAAAAAAAACAACAAAGATCCAAGTTAGTAGGCAGATTTTCCACATATTCTATTGAGCTGATGCTCGATACAGCAACTGTCTTGTTTCGAGCAGGTCTGACCACTGCTGGTTGGGTCTCAGATCTCACGATGCAGAAGACCTCTATGCCACCACCTGCCTGCGGTGACTACTGACTCCAAATTGCAGTGTTCAAGAGACTGAGAGACTGGTAGACCATGGAGAACTTTGTGGAGCAAGTTCCCAAATAAAAAGGCATGCTAACGTTGGAGGAGAGGTGAGGCACAAAGTGTAGCCAAGCTTATCTATTGCAAAGATATATTAGCTGTTGGTGGCGGGGGGGTGGCAACGGGATGCTCTTGACAAGGACATTGCGAAAATGCTGTAGTAGAGGTTTGGTCCCCACTTGAAGAAACAGATTGTGGTGCAGCCCTCCTGTAAAAGGATAGGCACAGGGTTGGTTCTCAGCTTCTCAACAATCTTTTCCATCTGAACAATACAACAAGAGGAATTATAGTAATCTTGTGGTTCCACAGATTTCTCCTAAATATCGAGGAAACACAGGTGAGAAAAGTCACTAGGCCAGTTTCTTTACACAGTGGTCCAAACATCCACTGGAACACTTTCCAAGAGCCCACAAAACCTTAGTACTTGAAATCGATTACATTATTTTAGTAATAAAGGTATGTATAGATATGAGACTAGCTTTTAAAACTCTTGTTAATATATTATCACTCTTAAATTTCATGACTATTTATTTGCAATAGTGTTTCAGTCCAGGAGGTCACAAATTGTGCAGAGACAGGTCAGACACATGGACAGGGAATGGAACTCAAACCAAATTCAAGACTCGCTTTACTAGACTCCTCTGTTGCAATCCCAGAGTAAAACTTGTCACCCTGGAGCATAATAAAATAATGAAAGAAGGAGAGCGAAATTCACACAAGATGATCATCGTTATATTGCTTAATGGCCTTAATCCCTAGGCAGACAATTAATTCCCACATATAACTATACTGGTGCCAATGGATTTATCATCTGGGATGATCCCATAATGAATCTTTTCTAGCACAGCAGGCGGGCCCGTGGCCCAGGAGTCTGTATCTCAGTGAGGTCTGCAGTGAAGTGCCTTCTCCCAGCACTCAAAAAGGGCACTGCTCACAAGGATGAGGGACACCACCTAAACAACAGCCTCTGGTTGGATGCGAAAAACAGATGAAGCCCATGGAAAGGTCAGGAACCATCACACACTTCCATTTTCCTCTCTCTTGGCCTTTTCAGTAAGGAAACTTCAGAGTTCCCAGCAGCCCCCAGAAAACATCGCATCTCTTTGCTCAGATTTGCTGCTCTGCTACTCCTCTGCTTCCTCCAGGTAGGAGTGCCCATGGACGCCAGCAGGCACAGAGCCTGTCTTGGGAGAGAGCCTGCTGCCCTCCCAGGCTCTCCTTCAGCTGCTGACACCTCCTCTGTCCTTGTCCTGCTCTACTCCTGCTTCTGCATCCCCCACACTGGGTCTGCATCTGCTGGATCCCATCCCAGAGCCCCCAGGGGCATTTCACATCAACTGTCTCCTGGGAAACGACCTCGAATTGGGAAGCAGCAAAAAGAAATAGGGAGAGAGGGGCACACACTGAGTCAGGGCTGGGCACAGGCTGCAGCAGCACTAAACTGGCCAAGGAAGCACCCAGCCTTTGGCCTCCTCCCTGCAGCTCCAGCATCCATTGACTAAAGCTGCAAGTAATTCAGCTTCAACATATATTATTGTCTTTTTTTTTTTCCAGCAAGGATTACAATTCAAAGCAAGCCACATGCAGACTGCTCCCTCAGGGTCCCTTCCCCTCTTGGAGCACCAGGGCTCCATCACTCCCGCCTCCGTCCTCATCTCTTCCTCTGCTGCCTCTGCGGTGCAGTTGTTTCTGCTTTGAGTTTACACGTGCGCCTGACCCTGACCCTTTCCCTTTGCTGTAAGTATTTTGAGATGAAAACTAACGAGGTACTAGGCCAGTGGGAAGCAGTGCCCATACTGTAAATGTCTTTATTTACCATCACCCTACACTTAAGCGGTGCTGGTTTTTCAAACAAATGGAAACGCTTCCTGAAAACGTACAAGCTCTCTGCAGAGCCTGGGTGTAAAAATGTACGTATGCTACTGCATCCATCTCACTAACATTGACTTCACCACCCAGAATCAGAAGAAACGGCATCAACGACCCAATGCAATCAGCAACCTGCCAGATACTGTGGCATTACCACTGGTAAAAGGAAAGTGAAATAAAGCAAAGCAAGAAAGCAAGCCCCCCTCTTTCTGAATAAGAAACATCACCATCAAATGGCTTAATTTGCTTAAGAGCAAAGGTAGCTAAACCACAGCAAAAAATAAGTGTGTACCAGCTTACATCATCATCAGTTTGGCCCCAAACATTCAACAAGGAAGTGCTTTGTTACAGCTGTAAAACACCTCTAGGATTTTACACCTATACTTTAAATCGCCTTAACAGCCAGATACATAGATCAAAGAAATATAAAACCATTAACACAAATTGCTACTGGCAAAACAAGGCAGATCAGAGAGATTATGAGTCATCTTTACAGAGCCCATACGATTTCTCTCTGCCTTCACCAGCTCACAACTCGAAAGTTTACATTTGCACAAGGCTTCATTTTATCAGAGAATTATTCTTATAAAACATAAGTAGAAATAGCATTGGGGTAAAAATTCTTTCCAGTAAATTCTGGAAATAAAAAAAAAAACAGGTAAGATGTTGGGACAGCTATTTAACTGACACGGCTTTGCGAGCACATAGGATAGGACAACAGTGCTGTTCTGAGAAACAAGAAATGCTGGAAATAAGCCCCGAAGAGAACTAAAGCCTTTGAAAGAGCTGTGAAAACACAAACGAGAGAAGTGCACTGTGTTACCTATACAATCATCATGTGACTCAAGGGGAATGGCCAACTCTCTTCTTCATAGATGTTAAAATGACATACATGTGCATTTACAGTCTGTTAAGTTTGGGGATACTAGAGAAGTATGTAGGTAATACACACAAGCATCATCTATTAACATGTAGATAATGAAAAAGTTCAGGTGGCTGCATAGATTTTGGCCAAGAAAGAAGTAACACACTAGGGAAAAGCTTTGGCAGGGTGTTGGAGCAGTGATTCCACACAGTAGCAGGCAACAAGCACTGCTCTAAGCCTTTCACCAGTGGAGGATCCTGACTAACTGTCTGACACCGACACAAATTATCCCTTGTGACACAAAGGCCAGACATGCTGATCAGCTGACGTCCTCTACCCAGCTCCTCTAGGGACTAACCCCTCTCAACAAAACCAAGCCACAGTCTCACACTGGAAAACGTCCCTCCTACCCTTCTCTTTACACATTTCCTTCCTACAAAGATTGACGACCGAAGTGAAAAATCATCTTACGAAGCACATCTTAATCAAGCTCCGCAACAATCCATCAGCAAGAGGCTCAAGAAAACGATTATTTTTCAAAACAAATAGCCTGTCTGCACCAGGTGTACAATGCAAGGACAACTGCAAGCTCCCAAAAGCTGCAAGAGATGTACTAGCAGGGGTTAGAGAGAGCTGAAAAGGACATTCTGAAGACTGAACTGTGCCACCAGAAGCATCTATAGAGCAGGGGAAAATTATACCAAAGCAGAAGCAACACACTGTAAAAAACGTAATAATATCAGCTCTTGCAACAAAAAGATGTAAAGCAGTGTTGAAGAAATGCAGGGAAACGGTTAAGGTTTGAGAGGCACGTTCTCGAAGGCGGTCAGCTCGCAGTGGCACGTCTGCACGTCAGAAGGGCAGGAGGCAGGGGAGGAACAGGTTTTGCATTACCCCATAAGGCAGCACACAGGATCTCAGAATTGAATCTCTTCTTGTATTTGCGAATCTCTGGCGTATCGCTCTGTGGCCGCGTGTTGGTGGGATTCACATTGACAACGGATCCTTTCCGTGTAGGGTCCTGCCTTATTGCCTCTGATCTCATTGCTTCACTAGAAAATCCTACTGAAAAAAACCAAACAACAAAGTGCATGTAATATCCCTCAAGCGCTAAATTCTGGCCATACATTCTTTAGATCATACAACCCAAACAAGTAACTGAGAATATTGAGAGCAAGTCTTTCTTTTTGTAAGAAATGTAAATGGAAAAAGAAATAGAACTATGCAATCCACTGCAAATCAAATAAAAAGCATGATGGTAACGTTCGTAAGTACTTTAAAGAGCCACTGAAGTCACTGAACCCTTTTTGAATTGTCGTCTTCAGCTACTTTACTTACCCACAGAAGTCACAGTTGTCCCACTAGATGGAGAAATCTGTAGTAATCTGGGGTCTATAAAAGGTGTAAAGGAGGAGGAAGATTTGTGTTTCTGGAGTGTGTTACTAGCGGACTGAGTCTGCAATGTAAATTTCAACTTTATTAATATTAATGACAATAAAAAGCACGGATAACAACAACCAACATTTTAAAGTCACTACAGAATTACGCTACAGAGCCTCCCCAAGCTTTTATACTTCCTTTATAGATACAGAACACGCTGCAGGCACCACACCTGAACGAGGTACATATGCACCCTGCACATGTTACAGCGAAATGGCATTAGCTAAACTGTTGTCCCTGTCACCTCAGCTGCTCGTGAAGATTTTTAGGACTGGCCGCTACAATCAGGCACAAAGCAAGGGAATGTCACTTTTCTTAAAAATCTGCTCAAATGTATGTAGGCTATCTTATCTGTAAGCTGCCCACTACCTACAACTCCTGAGTTTATGAAGCGTGTCCTAAGTTTAAGCAATTCTTAGGTTTGCTCTCTTGGCTTGTGCGACAAAGTGAGAAGCATCTGGGGTCGAGCGTCCACTTCTATGATGGATTATGTTTCAATGTTCACTACTGTTCGTTCTCCCTATTTTATTTAACCTGAGCCTCTTGCCAGAAAGCTGCAGCAGGTTCTTCCACCTTTATTTGACAAAGCAACATAATTAAAACCTGTATCGAACAAAGGGGCTCATTAGTGCAGAAGGTGTAGCAAATGGTGATATGAAGCTATGAATATGGGGTGGAGAAAATCACTGGTGCTTGCTGAGTTACGTGGTGTAAACACAAAAAAAAAAAACAACATAAAGAAAGGAAGAAGACAAGTGAAACAATGAACGGTTAAAAGTGGAAATGGAACGACTCAAAAACCCTTGCCAGTTTAGTATTATAGTGACAACAACACAAACTGAAGCAGAATGGGACAAGTGAAAAAAAAAAAACAAAACCAAAAAGTCTATCTGTGTACAGGGCGTGCATGGGGGTAAGTTATCCCAAGCAGTACTGGGGTTTTGCTCAGCTTTATGCAAATGTAATTAGAGACACTTTTTTATCGTCAGCTAATCTTCAACCTCTGATCTTTCTAAGCCTATACTCTCTGGAGGAAAAACAGCAACGGGTCTTAGGAGCGTATCGCTCCCCTGTACAGCTCAACACGGAAAGGCTCCTTTGCCAGCAGCCACTGCCACAGCCTCCACTTCCCAAGCTGAGTTAATTGAACCCTGCTTATTTATTGCTTAGATCAAAGTCATGAGCAAGTATATCTCTGGATCAATCAACTGATCGCTATAACCTCCAAGAGTGTTCTTTTAGAGAGATCAAAGACCAGTGAAGCATAGCCGATAATTAAGTATTATGCTAACCAAATTTCCAGGGGGAAACCCTCCCACCCACCCTCCTGCTACACGGTTCAGAAGCATTTTTGATCCTGTGGTAAACACGTGCATTGCCATCAGCCTACCCAGCTCACCACAACCTCTCCTTCTCGTCACAGCGTCTGCGCACCTACGTGGCAGGACGGTTCTACTCTGAGAAGCAACAGCTTCTTTTCATTGAGTTTTGCTCCCCTTCCACCACTCCTGCTTGCATGTAGAAAAAAGCTATCCCAAAAAAAACAGGCTGGCCACCCAGCTGGGAATGGAGTCACCATGCCAGGCTCCGGGCTTATTGCCAGCGTAGGTAGGGGGCAAACGGTGCCCTTTGCTCACACGTGTCCATCTCCTCTGCTGCGAGGGGTTGGTTACACCCATGTGAAGGATCAGGCTGGTCCACCAGCACGTGGTAAGGGAAGGCACCATCCCAGGATCAGCCCAGGACAGCGAGAGGGAGCTTCCCCCAAGGCCAAGCCTTGCTTTTCCACCTGGATGCAAACCAATGCCGGTGGAGAACGGTCATCTTTACAAGGTTGCTTTTCAGAGTATACACATACTCAGAAAAAAACCCCAAGATTTTCCCCCAATTATTACTTCAAACAAAACAACACCCCAGGCTTTTACAACCCTCCCGGGCAACACCTGATTTGTTCACCCAGCCCACGTGTCAAGCTTTAAAGAGCAAAATCCTTCCACAGATGCTTCCTCTCCCAAAGGGTGAGTTTCCACAAGCAGCTCCTCACACGTGCGGAGTTACTAGCCCAGTTTTACTGACAAAGCCAAAAGTAACCGCTGATTTTTAAGAGGAACATTGCTTGCAATTCGTCTGCTCCCAGAATAAAACAGAATTTAAAAAAAGAAAAAAAAAAAAAAGAATATTGGCTTGAAAATGCAGCAGTCAAGTTTAGTTTAAAACGAACGCCATGCAATTAATGACTCACTAAGAGGAAGCAAAAATAGTAAACTGGCAAGTTCGGCATGGGACTGGCGCTAGAGTTAAGGGCTTCTTACACAGAACTGAAATGTGTTATTTGGGGGATGGGAACAAAAGTGACAGGAGAAAAAAAAAAAAAAATAAATAAAAAGCAGGGGAGATTGGCTGGAGTTCCTTTGCAAACTAGCTACTAGGCAACGCTGCTGTAACCCTACGAAAGCAGCCAGCTGTGGTGTAAGACATACCTCATTAGTAGTTAGCTTGTCCTGGGGTGTCTGTGGGGACATGGTGGGTGTCGGCTGGCTGGAGGATGGGGAGGAGGAGGTGGAGGAAGTGGAGGAGGAATGGCTTTGCTGTAAGAGATCTGGCAAGAGGTGAATGCGACCGGCAAAGCCATTGCTCTCATGATGGCTGGCACGCTTTTTGTCAACTGTACTCTGTAGAAAAAACAGGCACACTTGTCTTGCTCAAGTGCTGCTTAAAGGTCTAAGATCCCTAACAACCTCTCTCCTTCTCTCCCTCGCTCTCTTCCTACCTTTCAACATTTATTTATAATTTATTTTGTTTTTTTAATAAGCTGATAATCCATGCCTTGATGCCTGGATGGAAAGGGAAAGTGGGCAGAGCTACTAGAATTTGGGAAATTCTCACTTCTTCTTCTGGGAGTTGTGTGGTTGACTTGCTCAGCCAGTTCCACCAATTAACAGAAGAAAAACTGCGCCGGTAAGTCTCCCACCACAATGCGGACAAGCATATTTTTGGGGGTTGAGGGAGGATTTCTTGCCCTATTGTTTTGTTTAAAACTAACTTCAATCCTATACAGATACAAGCTTGGACTGTCTGGTGAATGCCTTCAGCTAACTATTTAAAACAATAAGCATGAAATCTTAATTTCCAAACCAGAGGGCTCAATTAAGAAATTGCCATTTAGTTGTGAAATTCCAAAACGCGATTACCGAGGAAACTCCGATACGCTAGCACGCTCATTAGCACACGAGCTCATTGAAAAGCAGGGAATCCTTCCTCTCTCTGAGGCACACAAATGTAATATTTTCAGAATCAAAGGCAAAACAGCGCTCTAGCTCTGTCCACGTTCTCTGCCTCACCACCTATTTGGCTTCTCTGTTCCCCCACGCTAACTGGTGCATGAATTTGTATGTACTTGTGTGTGTCTGTATGTTACCTGGGTGGTCTGTATGCCCTCAACTACAGGTTCAAAACGATTTTAATAAACCCTGAATGCTCTCCCCCAGCCTCCCTCCCAGCAGCAACGTTTGGTTCTATGGTAAAACTAAACTAAGCTCTTGCTCCAGGTACTTGCTCCACACACCTGCAGCTTTTCTACCCTCCTCTCTCACAGACTTTGAGGTACCCTGCACGGTGCTGCCACGGGTGTCACTGGAAAGCATGCAAAACAGAAGCAAGGGGTGAAGGGCTACTCTCCTCTTGGCATGCATCAAACATCTTGCTCATCTGAAATCCACTACAGCTGTGTCTTGACCATACAAACAACAAATATAATGTAGAAACAGCATGGGTGAATGAGCGAGTGGGTTAATGAGCACAGAAAAGGTGCAGCACTGCCCAGGGAAGGAAAAGCAATACCTGTCGGACAATTAAGGTGCCCTCCTTAGAAGGAGTCAAGGCAGGTTCACTCTCCACATCGTCATGGACGATCATGGTTTTCACTGACTCTGTTTCACCATTGCTCAAGTTCAACGTTGACCTATTTGCCGGACAAGAAATAAGTGGTGTGAGATAACAGCACTCGTGGCCCCAGCTTTCGCTGCCCTGCACCAAGGCACGCTCAAAATTAATGTATATTGTGACCAGAGTGGAATATTTACATAACCTGCCTAGAAAAGCTTCTCTATAAAGAACAGCCAGGAGTTTGTTAAACACCCCTCCTTGTTTTATAACAAATCAAGGGAAAAGAGGGAAAGGACGTAACTTGTAAAAACCTGCTTCCTGAAAAGATTACCCTGAGCGTTTGAAATTGTGAACGTACAAGGCTACTATGTCTTGCTCATAGGTTGTTGTAAGCTGAATGAAGTAATATACAAGCCAAAATACTCAACGTCCTTTTCCTTCAACTCCCTAAGAGGGAAACCAGAAGCGAAACACCGTTAGAAGAACTAACACTGCTCGGACATCCTCTGGTCCAGAAGTGGATTCATCTGCTCCTTCTTGTTCCATATCATCATCTTCCTCATCTGTCGTCCCTGACTCCTCACTTGAGGATGAATAATCCGTTACTTTGTGTGGAGGTCGCACGTCCTCTACGGCTCGCAATTCCTTTGCCAATGCAGTTAAATCCTGATGGGAGAGGGAGGAAAAAATGATATTGCAAGGAAAAGAGGAGAAGAGTTTGCAAGACAAACCCACAGGTTTAGTCCCTCGGCTTGCTCACTTGTTCACTCCTGTGCTTCCGTAGCCCCAGCAGCACTGTTTCCTTTGATTTACTTATCCCTGATAGTTACCAAAACTCACTTTCTGATAAAGTATTGAAAGAGTTAACCTAAGGAGGCCTTGTCTTACTGTAGAAAAATGTGCATACTCTGAATCCAGACTATCCTGATTATGCCTTCAGTTTATCCCATTATACCACCTGAAGGACCCACACAAACACCCAGACCCACCCTCACACAGTGGTTGACTGTCACAGCTTATTTTCTTAAACTTTGCAGGTTAAGAGCATCCACCACGAGAAATCTAGGCAGCAAGGTAACAGAAAGATCCTTAGACTTATTGAGCCACCCAAGGCACAGTCACGGAGAGCTGATCTCCTTGAAACTTTTCCATCAATTTCCAGTTGTAGGGACCCACACTAAGGAGTTCCCCTGAGAAGTCAGATTCATTGGCACACGACTGGCCAACAGGATGGGACATCAGCAACTTTCTGTCTGCAGCTCGGAAAATGGGCAAACCAGGTTTGCGGTCAGTGCAGTCTGCTCTCAATCGTGCAGCTATGCTTTACTTAGCTGGGTACAGCTGATGGCAAATATATCACATATTATACTATCAGAAGTAAAAGACCAACCTCTATGCTTCTTGAAGAAAGTAGCTTTAACTGACAGATTCGGGTGCTAGTGAGCTATCACTATTGCAAGAGAAAAAGGTTTTAAGGAAAGTCAGAAATACTCTGAAAACCCACAGTGATCCCCCAGATTCAAGTGGTCAGAGCTGTAATCAGCTGTAGCAGCAGCCAGATAAAGAAAATGTCCGAAACCTTTCACAGAAAATAGCAATGATTTAAGGTCTTACCACTTCTCCCTGCACCATTTCAGCCCAGCATTGGCACATTCAGGTCAAATGCACGATCATTGGTCCAGCCCCAGGAAGGAAGCACAGGATTGAAAGAGAGAAAGGCAAAAGTTAGGAAGCAAGAAGACCAGAGAGCAGAAATCCAATTCCAGAAGCAGAGCAAGTTCTAACATTTAAAGTACTGTGACGTCTGCAGGCAATTTCAGAGCCCAAGAAATGCTGCTGGGCCCACAGATAGAAATTCAAGCTGAAGTTCACCCCCAATGGCACCACAAATGGAAGCTCACACTGTCCTTTTTGTGGGTCGACCTGAAAGAGAGGGGAGATGGGGGAAAGTGGGTGCAACTTACAGCAGGCTTGATAGGTCTGAACACTTCCTTTTTCTCTTCAGGCTTTTTAGGTGCACTTTCATGACGCTGCGACGGCGAACCCTCTGATTTGGATGATGCTGCACGTGCCAAGACCCCAAAAAGGAACAGAGAACAAAACAGATTAAGCAAGGAGCTAAAACATGTTTTCTTACTTTGCTTTGGAGCAGGGAAGAGAGGTGAGAAGGCTATCAGGCGGTGCCTAACACCAAGACCTAACTTTCACTGGTTCACTATGACATTGGTCCTGGAGGACTATACAAAAAAATCACGAGCTGTGGTCTGTACAGGTGCAGCTGACTTCTGACTGAAGCCAAAGCAAACTTGTAAATCAAAAAGGGTAACTCCAGTGTGGCCATAGGCTGAAAAACCTGCACCAGCATCCAATGTACCCGACTTGAGACCTATCCATAGAAGTCAGCACACCTTCAACAACCACCAAGGGGACAGGCAACAAGCATCAAAATGTGCCCTTGCACAGCTGAGGGAGGGAGCTTTCAGAGCATGAAGACTGGGCTGTTTGCATATAAGAAATTGATTCACATCCAGTCACTGCTGCAAAGGACAACAAAATTCTTTCATGATGACTTTTAAGCCTACCACCTTTCCCAAGCAAGAACATACAGCCAAGGGGGGTTACTGGAAGCTACGCCATCTTTGATACTTCATGCTCAAAGGTCTTTCCCAGTGAGGGTTACCACCCTACATTATGGAGTGTTTAACAACTTAGAATCATAGAATTGTCAGGGTTGGAAGGGACCTTAAAGACCATCAAGTTCCAAACTCCCTGCCATGGTCAGGGACACCTCCCACTAGAGCAGGTTGCTCAGAGCCCCATCCAACCTGGCCTTAAAAACTTCCAGGGATGGGGCTTCCACCACCTCTCTGGGCAACATGTTCCAGGGTCTCACCACCCTCATGAGGAAGAACTTCTTCCTAATGTCCAATCTAAATCTCCCCTTCTCTAGTCCGGATTAATTCCCCCTTGTCCTGTCACTACCCAACAACCTAAAAAGTCCCTCCCCAGCTTTCTTGTAGGCCCCCTTCCGATACTGGAAGGCCACAAGAAGGTCTCCTCACAGCCTTCTCTTCTCCAGACTGAATAACCCCAACTCTCTCAGCCTGCCCTCATAGGAGAGGTGCTCCAGCCCTCTGATCATCCTCGTGGCCCTTCTCTGGACACGTTCCAGCATGTCCAGATCTTTCTTGTAACAGGGGCTCCAGAACTGGACGCAGGGCCCCAGGTGGGGGTCTGATGAGAGTGGAGTAGAGGGGGAGAATCCCCTCCCTTGACCTGCTGGCCACACTTCTCTTGACGCAGCCCAGTACAGGGTTGGCTTTCTGGGCTGCAAGCGTGCACTGATGGCTCACGTTGAGCTTCTCATCCACCAGCACCCCCATAAACTTCATAAATTCTGAAACGTGACGTTAAGAAGGGTGGGAGAAAGACTTACATCTCATTCGGAACCGCTCTCCAGATCCACTCTGAGAGCCAGGGTGGGAGCCAGGCTGTGAGCCGGAGTTGCTTGAACCTGAAGAACTGCCACTGCCCGGCCTTGGTACGAGCTTCTCCACCCTTTCCCACAGCAGACGAGGCTCTATATTGCTGCAGTAGGGGAGGGAAGAAAGTCTTTGTCACACTCTTCAGAAACACATTCCTGTTTCTAAACTCAAATGTTACACTTCCTCAGTGTTTTGCTAACAAGGCATCTGAAAGAGCACATAATACTGAGGTGATGACATCAGTGACACTTCAAAACCTAAGCAGTGACTCCCTTTTAAAGACCTAGTACCTTATTTAGGATGGTAAGACAGGCAAAAAAAAAAAAAAAGTTTAGATGGGTGTAAGCTATTCTTTTTATTTGGGAGTGGCTACTTGTCATTCTTATCTATCTAACCTGACGCAGACAGTTCTCTCAGCCCGCATTCAGCAGGTTTAAAATTGGCTCAGAAGTGCCCTGGCCACCCAAGCACAAGCCAAAAAGACATCAATGCCTGTCCCTCTTAGAATATCCTCACCCCGGGCCAGTGAGCCAATTCCAGGGTGGTCTGTCCACATTGCTCTGCTGAGTTCTAGAGGCAGCCTCTTCCTGCCCCCCTCCTGACCTCGAACGCTCGTGTCACAGCTCAAGGACACTTCTCCCCCTCTTAAAGTCTGGATCTGGATGAGAGGTCATAAAGTTCCTGAGATCTCTTCACTTTAGATGTTACAAACACTTGCCGCCAGTAATCCCCATGGTACACCCAAGATGACTTGTTGTACCAAAAGGCAAGATGTTCCCGAATGGCCACATTTTTCCAGAAATCGCAAGGATATTTTGAAGTTATTGCTGTAGTTAACAGGGCAGGCAACTCAAGGAAGGAGAAGGAAGAAGAAATGTTGCCAGTGTCTGTTGGCACATGTGCTACACCAAGGGAAATTAATATTAATCGTTACTGAAAAGAATCCAAATTCATCTTCCATTCTCATCCAATCGACAATGCCAAAGAGTCTCCAGAAATGCCTGGCTTCCCATGAGCCTTCTCCTTCCAGTTTAAGAAAGGTGAGGACATGCAGGCTTACAAACCTCGTAGAGTTTCTTTGACCTGCTTGGTTATTTTGCTGCCCACTGCCCTGCAGTGGAGAATCACGGCGGGACAGGACTGGCGAGCGGGACGTTGTTCTCACAGGTACCTTGGGAGAAAAAAACGTTGCGTCAAACCCATGAAGGGGAGAGAGAGAGAGAAGAGGAAGATTAAACCTCTCCTGCTACAAAATACATTCTTAAGATTTTAGCAGCGTACAATTCTAAGGCCAAGCTAGGCCACCAACGGTCAAAAGCACTAAACAAACATCCACAAAACCAAGAGCCTTAGTTGGGATGCTGTTCAGAGTTTGGAGAGAACTCAAAGTTTATTCTTCACATGAAGTACTGTTTTATAGTTACCACACGAACACATACACGCCCCGCTAACCTCCAACTACTGAGACATTTAAAAAGAATACGGCATTTTGACTGAAGCAAGGGAGGCACAAAGCAATTTGCTGAAACAGCATGAGAATTAGGAGAAAAAGCTCAGGGGAACCAAACAAATGCCTGGGAATGGATCAGCAGAAGGCAAAGACTGGTGGGGGAGCAAGAATATACTCAGAAGAAGCAAATCCCAGTGGATGGGAGCAGGGGGATGGGACGGGAAGAGGAGGAGGAAATAATATTGAATGTTTCCTTTTTGTTCAGTTCCATCTCAATTTTAAATCTGTGTATGATTCATAGTTTGGGTTGCTAACCAATGAAGAGGAAAATTAACTCTGAGCAATAACCTCAGGGATATTTTAAATTCTTTCCTGAATATGGTAATGATTTGTTAACTTAGCATAACAAATTGTCTCTCTGAAATAGCTGCATTCTATAAATAATTGTCAATTTTATACGGAGCTTCAATATTATCCTTAAGGTCGATTATCATTAACCACTTGACTGAACACCTACATTACGATCTGCCTCCCAAAATACTGTTACCGATGCTGGCACAAGGGCACGGCCTTCCCAGTGCCCAGGGTATCACATCCTTAAAAAAATAGTAAGTAATAATAATAATGATAATAATAATAAAAAAATAGCACACATCTGTCTTTCTACTCCTTACCCTTGGAGGCACCTCGTCACTGTCTGATCTAGCCCAAGCCTTTTGGGTGGGGTCGGGTACCTCCGACTTAGAGTCAGAACTCTGATTTAGCACTTCACTGCGTGAAGGTGGATATGGGTCCTGGGAACGAAGATGGTGATGAGCAAATTTGGGAGAAGGGTCACTGAAGGAATGGGATCGCGAGACAGGGGAAACATTGTTCTTGAGAGATGCCAGATGGGACCACTGTACCTTACAAGAAAACAAAACATAAAACATTCAATGCGCTCAGTATCACTGGCTTTCCAATTCACACAGAATAAAGGCAGGTGGGGTGGGCAGAGACAACTTGGTTATGGCATTAGGGAAGCGTGGGGTGGAATCAATGCACTTTGAAAGCAAGGCAAGCGCCCAAAGAACGTAACAGACTTAAAATACAGCACATATGCAGGTTTTTTTTTGGTTTGGTTTGTTTTTTGTGAGCTACGCTCTCCACATACACATATACTCGTGCCCAGAAGAAAAGGGGTCCTCGCGTCTGCACCATGAGCCTGAGTTCAAAGGCCACTCAAGACAGAAATCGCCTTCCACTCCCCGGTCTTCAGGGGGCTTTGGTCAGGTCTCATGGCAGCACTGGTGGGCTGGGAAATTTGCAGTGGATATATCCAATTGAGGGAACGCACAAAATTAAAGAATGCTGTAAAATATGCGTAAACTGACAGACATTTACGTTACCTAATAAATTTAGGAACTAGATACAGTTCCAAACTTTTGGCGAAAGACCATAACACAAAAGCCTTTATTCCTTTACAGTCATTGCAATATATATATATATTTTTAAAACCCCGTAATATATATTGTCTACAGTATACATATGTACAATGCATGTTATACTTACACCATATATGTACCATATACTGTACATATATACATACTGATGCACAAACTAAGGACACACGTACACGCACACATATTCAATTATACATTCTAAGAAGGCACAAGAGTGACTCTGAAGTTAAAACTCCATCGGCATTTCCACTGAAATCCATATTGACCCTTCAGCCTACGCCCACCTCAGGCACAAATCTGCGTTTCAAAGTTAATTTTTGGAACTAAGGAGAAGGAAATCTTGCAACGGAGGAAGACACTGTTTTCACACTAATAATTAAGCAAAATTTTGCTTTCGATCCCAGCTTCAGTAGACTGGCTGTATTTGTTTTGATGTGATTATTATTTCCTCAGTTTTAATACACACAGCTGTTGAAGAGCGTGATTATCCTTAATAGGAGTGGAAGACCCAGACTTTAAAAGTAACTGGCACCGAGAGCATGAAGATACAAGTCCAATATTTTGAAATAGTCACGGAGGTTTGAATAAAAGCCAGGAATTAATGAGTAAGAGATGAAGTTCTGTCCTGATTTCTCCCACTCTCCCGTCTGTTCAAATCCTCCTGTTGCCCAAAAGAGTTGCAATACCCAGTCACTACCAGGGACGGTTTTAGCTTGCGCTGTCATCAGCAGACTTAATTTGGGAGAAGAAAATTCTGCATGGAAACAGAGGAACCGAATGCAGAACTACACTGCTTCATTTAGCATATCTGAACAGCTCAGAATTTATGGGCTAGGTCTAAGCTTTGGACAAAGGTTACTTTTTAAATTCATGCTGCAACTCCTATGAGATACAGACGCCAAGATCTGGAGGCTCTTCATTAGAAAACAAGAGAACGACAGCAGCCTTGCAGCTCAGCTTTTTCAAGCCTTTTTTTGATTTTTCAGGGGTGGTATAAAGCTCTTTTTAGCAACTGTAGGCCTGCTAACAACAAACTTGCTTTTCTGAGTCATGTTTAGTAAATCTCTTCGAAGCAGTGCTCATACTACTACAAACTACTTGTTTAGTTAGCTTTTTCTGCGGGAATTTAAAAACTCAAGCAAGCTTGTTTCTTTCCCGAGTATCCTTTTTGATAGTAAGTATCTTGCAAAGCTCAAATTCAGAATTGTAGATGAGTACTGCAATTCCCACCAGTGCTCAGCCCACCATTCCACTACCGCACAGATAATAACAGAATGAAACAGTTCCAATCTAGCTCTATATACTAAAAATAATAATAATAAACAAAAAAAAAAACCATCGAACTCACAGATCCATCAGTTAATCAATAACATAAGCAGAAATAGACAGAAGATCTACTGAATAAGCTGCTTTGTTTAACAGTGCTACCCTTCACACAAGGCTTCCTAAGTGCCCAGATCCGCAGATTTGAAGGAAACATGTTGGGACTTCTGCATTTCCTCCCAGCTGACCAAGATTTTTCTGGGCACTTACCTGAGGCTCCATCGGCCTCTGCAGGGCAGGCTGAGCAGGTTCTGAGTTTCCATTGGAAAAGGACTCTGATCTTGAAGGCACTGGTGGCTCCAACACTTTGCCCATCTGTTTAGACTGTGCTTCAGGGGAGCCCTGATTAGTTTTTCTAAATCTCTCCTCCACCTAAGCCAAAACAAATGGAGGTTAAGCCTGGAGTCAGTAAAACCAACTGACAGCAGATATAGGAAGGTGAGTACCACCTTTCCTTTACCATAAAGAAAACAAAATACATTTGGGATTATAGAGGAATTTTTCCCTACCACTTTCACCGGCACTGTAAAACATCAAATGAGCTACACCAAAGTGGCAAGTAGGTCAATATGGAAAATCCATACTTGGAAGAGAGGATACAGCAGGCAGTAAGACGTTGAAGTGATAGGCTGAAAGACCATTACAGGGCTTCTTTCCGCCTAGACTAGTTGTTACCCATTAGCATTTCCCTCACAGACAATAAAAACGATATATGAAAACAGAAACAACTTCAGAATATTAAAGTAGATTTCCCATTGCTGTTGCTCCCTGTGCTTACCCACCTTACTCAGCCAGTGGCATCTGATTATAGCTTTCCCGTGCTTTGGCAACGCAAGAAGAGATAGGATACGCTTCTCTACCTGGTAATACTGGAGGCTGCTTGGCTTTAGGTATGAAATTGTAGGACAAGTCATCCTCTCTCTTATCAGATAGTCCCAACATGACCTCGTAGGCTGCAGGGAACAACTCCAGCAGCTTGTTTCTCGTTCTCAGGGAGGTGCAGAAGTGATGGTACACTCACCTCAAGAGCTTCTCAAGACTTAAGTCAGAAAGTTCTCAGTCCTCAAAAGAACATCAAGTGAGGTCTCCACACAGGAACGTTGCCTCTTCCAAGGCCACCGTGTTGCAAACAAAGCAAGAAGTATAAAGGGCAAGAGAAGGAGGGAGGCTCCAAGCAGAAAGGAAATATGGCTCCCATTTCCTAAGACGGTCTGTTGCTGGAACTAGGGCAATGTGTGCGTTTCTGCCAGGGGAGGTGCCTCTGAGGAAAATTAACCTCCCAGCATTTTATCGATACGTCAAAGATCAAACTGGCAGCTTGGGCTGATTTCATTCATTGAGTTTCTGCTCACAAGATTTGTTTTAACCCATGTGCCTGGAGCACAAAACCAGTATTGGGGTGGTTTCCTAATTGTTGCCTAGCAGTGATAGCCTGGGGAGACTGTCCATTCATCTACCCATGTCAAAAGACAGAGGCAACTTTCCAGGACTCCTCAGCTGGGCTGCTTTATAAACCCAACCTGCCTCTGCTTTCCAGAATTTGAGGACAGCAACAGTTTGCCTACGGGAACATGCAGACGAGCTGCTGCCAGGTCTCCATAAAATACAGCGTGCCTTGGGAAGTACAGCAATAATGGAGGCAAGCATCTTCACCGTGCAATCACTTTCACCACTGTGTTCAACTTCACAGAGCCATCCTTTAAAGCTTAAAAAACAGGCCAGGTTCCTTGTTATGAATAGAACAAGGAAAAGCCTCAAGTCGTCCTGTCTGAAAGAAGAGGCTTTCATGTCTGTAGCAGTAGATGATAGGAGGTTTCTTCCACAAAGCACATGAACTGCCTGAGCCACATGTCCTTAAACCCAGGCAAGAAGTGGGAAGAAGATAGCGAGCACGTCCCTGGATAGAAACAGGCCCTGATCCAGTCACCTGATTGTCTGGACCACATAATGGTATTAAGCCTCATTTATTGCTCTAAGCTCCCTGCTGTTTCCCAGAGCCGATCTTAGAAGTCCTTTTCCTTATATTTTCATTGTTACTGCAATGAGGAAAAAAACCCTAATCACCACTAGACTTTGTCAGAACAGGCAAGTTAGTCCACTTTGGCCTGTCATCCTGATGGTCAACATTTCAGTGGATGGAGACCTTCTCTGGAGAGCAGTATGCTTGAATACAGGAAGCACAGAACACTCACTCCAACTCACTGTATTTGTGTCAAGAATGACATCAGAGCTAATGCCTGCTGTTACGATTAACTGGTGTCGCTCCCACTGGCAGGCACCAAGATATTACGGCCATCCCTTTTTTAAAAAAGAATATTCCACAGCAATCTCTGGGAAGATCTGACTGCTAACACCATTTTTCTGTGCCTTCACTTTACTCCTTCTAGCTAGAGTAACCGCAAAAGAAAAAGACTACAAGAGAAAAATAGCTGTGTCAGTGGTTCTGCTAAAAGATGTTAACACTGAATCTTCAGGAGTTTCTCTCCTTCTCAACTCTGAAAGGAAAATGGGAGATGACGAGCAGATAAGGTTCTGCATCCTTCCTCCAAAGTCAGCCTTCAGGCTGGACAGGAGTGCCGGACTGGCACTACACGTTCACCAAGGTGGACCAGAAACATTCAGTGAGGACAGGAGAGCTAGTTCCGTGCCTCCACATACTAGACAAGTCTGAACTTCTTCCAAGGGAGAGACTTCAACCACCAAGAGGAATGGATGAGATAGCACAAACACAGCTCAGAACAACTTGGACAAGAGCATCCGTAAGAAAATGAGTTTGTGCTCACCGAGCCCAGACAGCGATAGCTCAAAGGCAATGAGGCGCGAGTGGACAAAGGTGGACTGAAAGTTATTTTATCATGTTCAACAGCCCCAAGGACTTTTTTTTTGTTCTTGTTCCAAACTGTATTTACCTAGTTCCTACATGCTGGTGATGAAAGCCATTAAGAGCTTTGACCAGTACTGCCCCGTCTAGTGGTTTGTGGGCAGTACGGGGCTCAAGGGAAACATAAGAATAAGACTGTTGAAAGAGAGCCAAGGACACATCAAAGAGGCAATTACTTGCTTAGCCATGTTACCCGTGGACCAGTGAAGACAGGGGACCACTCACAGAAACAAACAGCACTCTGATGATTTTAGATTGGCTTGTGAGTGCCTGAAGTCCAAGAAGGCAGCACCACAGAGTTTCATAAGAGCAGGATGTAATCTCAGAAGAGAACACTTAACACTTCAAAAATGAAACTAATGAAATTCAGACTTGTGTTCATCAGAAGGAAATTTCCAAGTGCATGAGTTAAAGCACCAGATGCGTAAACAGGTGCTGTGTGCAAGGATCCCTCATAGGCTCGGGCTTTCCAATTGCCTCCCGATTTCCAGTCGCCACTTGCCAGACACAGATGGCCAACTGCACCAATGCTTCCTAAGAAAACACGTCTGATGAGGTACAGATGAGATTAATGTCTCGTCTTGATGCTTTCAAAACCAGGTCCCCTCAGTCCTCAGCCTTCCACAATCTTTTTCCACCATTTATACCTCAAAACCCTCAACTCCAATGATTGCAGTAGAAGATCTCAGAAGTATCATAGGATCATTGAATGCCTGGGGTTGGAAGGGACCTCTAGAGATCATTGAGTCCAATCCCCCTGCCAGAACAGGATCACCCAGGGCAGGTTGCACAGGAATGCATACAGGTGGGTTTGAGAAGTCTCCGGAGAAGGAGACTCCACCACCTCTCTGGGCAGCCTGCTCCAGGATCCATCACCCTCACAGCAAACAAGTTTCTCCCCATGTTGAGATGGAACCTCCAACGTTCTAGCTTGTACCTGTTATTCCTTGTCCTCTTACTGGGCACCACAGAAAAGAGCCTGGCCCCTTCCACTTGACCCCCACCGCTCAGATATTTACAGACATGAATAAGATCCCCTCTCAGTCTCTTCTCCAGACTAAACAGCCCCAGGTCTCTCAGCCTTTCCTCACAGGAGAAAAGTTCAAATCCCTTAAGCATCCTCATAGCCTCCATTGGACTCTTTCTAGTAGATACCTGTCTCTCTTTGATGCTTTGGCCTCTGACTGTACTAGAGCAGAACTCCAGTCACGATGATGTCAAAAGGAAGGGACAAAGAAGCAGGCAGCAGATTCCTGCCCACCAGCAGGTCTTACCTCACGCGCTCTTTCAGCAGGCTCATAGTGGGATTTTGGCTCAGGGGTATGATAGCTTTGCTTATTTCTTTCTTGCTGCTGCTGCTGCTGTTGCTGCTGCTGTTGTTGCTGCTGCTGCTGCTGCTGTTGCTGCCGCCTGTGATCGTGCTGCAGTGACAGGAGGTAGGCTTGCTCCTGCTGCAACTGCCGCTGGAGTCGCTCCGCCTGCCGGTGTTCCTCCATCTCTCGCCATCTGTATTCCTTTGAGAGAACGCGTTGAGCGATTCAAAACGTGATACTGACTGTTACGGTGGACTTGTCCCTATCCAACCCGTTAAAAATGCACCTTTCTGGTTGTTGTTGCTTTTTTTTTTGGTTTGTTTGTTTGCTTTGTTTTCCTTTCATTGTTAAAGTGTAACCAAGAGCTAAGTTAGACCAGTATGGCACGTGTCTCATGCTGGGAAAGTTGAGAGCGTACTGCTAAGCTCGACATGATTGGAGAGTTATGTCAAAACTGATTGGCATTAAAGATTAAAA
>VWZK01009539.1:0-21325 GCA_013396935.1 Baryphthengus martii | reverse complement strand
AAAAAAAAAAAAAAAAAAAGAATAAGAATACATGCTTATACAAGAAGCTACTACACTGAACTTTAAATTTAGGCAAAAAAAACTAATTGGAGCTTTGTTAAACTTAATGGTTTGGGACTTAAACACTGATAGGTTAATATGTATAGTTGGATTAATCTGCTATTTTTTACTGACTTTTAATGTAAAAATTACTTCCTACCCTCGCACAAGAACACAATAGCTTTTATAATACAATGGGCAGGATGTCCTAAAGGTTGTTCATGTTCATCTATCGTAACAACGGCCAAAATGACAACGCTTAGACAGGATCTAATCCTGAAAAATAAAATAAGAAAGAAAAAAAAATGTATTCCCCAAAAAAACAATACCACCACCAAAAGGCACACAGACCTAGCAGCCTGCAGCAGTTACTGCTCTTTCAGTTTTCCTCGTGCCTGTGTCAAAGCACCTGCAGCAACCCCAAGCATCTCCCTTAACCAAGGCCAATAATGGTCCTGAAGTCCTATTTCAGCTGTCACTGAACATTTGTCCATATCACAAATACCATCTCATCTACAGTTCAATCCAGTCCATATTCCAGCCTGCAAAAATCAAATGGATTCAGTAATTCTTGCCAGGCTTTGGAGGACTCCACTTACTTAGCGTGGATCAATAACTCTTGAGTCCTGAAGACTTTGTGGCGACAGGAACTATCATGAGGATTGATCAGCAGGGAGAAGGCGGCAGTACCGCTGTGATACAGCAATTGGTGTAAGACTAAAACAATAAATAAATAAACAAACATGAAAAAAAAAAGGTGGCCAGGCCAAAATTGTTCTGTTTCAGATTCAGGAATAGCTTTTTCCAGGGTACAATCGATTTCATCCCAATGTGGACATCCGAAAAAGGCCAAACAATGCACGTCCTACTGGTGTTTACTCCTCCCCTAACGAGCTACAAGAGAAGCATGAGGTCATTAGCCGAGACCCAGGCACCAATCTTGCAGATGTCTCACATCAGGGTGAGACGGATCCCACCCAAAAAACCTCACCGGATAAGACCGTTTCCGCACAGGTCTCCTTACTGACACGTGCCACAAGGAGGGCAGGCTGCGGCTCGGAGCAGGGATTCTCCTGTGCAGAGGGAGGTGTTTTGGTGGCCCTCCAGGGATATGGACACTTCAGTAAACCTCAGGGATGAAGGTCCCTCACCTCCTCTTGACAACACACACACTGCACCACCACCACCACCAGTCTCTTCATTTACAGAGGCATCAGGATCACAGAAAGGGAAAATTCACACCGAATTAAGCGAGAAACTGTCGTTCTCATGGAGGAATACAAAAGTACATCCTTTTTTCTTGGAGGCGAGAGGCAGCTGGTGAGCCCTTCCTAGTGATTTTATGCAGCTGGCATCAATTACCACTTTAAGCCGTTATCTGTGGATACAAATTCCCATTGAAACCTCCTTTGTCTGGCCTGTGACGGGGCTGGTGTAAGTGTTTTATACTCATACATTCGCTGTCTGTTTGTGACAGCACGGCTGATTACCAGTAATTTTTGCAGTAAGCTATACTTTAGCAAGACTCACGTGGCTCAATCAAGCTTGGGGCGGCTTTCCTCTCCTTCTCCACGCGTTTCCCTACAGAGATTAACCGGACGCGTCAGCCTCTCCAGGGATTTCTCACTGCAACGCTGCTTTATCAAAACGACTTTGCCTCCCAAGATTAAAAACCGCCTGCGATGCCCGTACAGACGTCCACCTATGGACACTAAGATCATTCCTAACCATTCGAATTGGCACATTCAAAACAAATCCAGGCGTGTTTACCTCTCCACGTGCCATCTAGCGGCACCCGGTCGGCTGAGCTTGCGGCTGTAGCACAAAATCTCACCCTCACTTGCTCTTCCATTCATCAGTCCGTGCTGAACATCAGATATGTTTTGGGTTTGGTTTTTTTTTCCACGAGCAAATCGATGGCTTGTTATTTTCATTACACCACCATTTGTGTAATTGTGATGATTTAGGTATCTCGGTGATTTAAGTATCTGATCGTGTTTGCCCCTGGAGTAACTCCCAGTCAAATAAAAGCTACTAGGGCAGATCCATGTAAGGAATATTAATGTGGACAGCTCAATTATGCCATTTCGGCACGTTTTCCAAAGCTAACCCCCCGCTCTGCACCATCACTGCGAGAAAATCCTGCTTATTTATACAAATCCTTAGAAGATGAGGAATTGAGAAGCACTTTGCTGCACATGATGGGAGGGAGGGAGAAAAAGGGAACTACAGCTCTAGAAGCTGTAGTTGTAGAGGCTGCTCTGAGCAACCCAATGTAGTTGAGGATGTCCCTGCTCACTGCAAGGGGATTGGACCAGATGTCCTTTGGAGGTCCCTTCCAACCCAGGGCTTTCTATGACTCTATGAAGTGCCAGAAGCAGGCAGGACATAACCAAAGGAAAAATAACTTCATGCTTGCCCTGTTTGTATATACTTACCTAAACATCATCCTCTAGGTGCTCAGGAGACCAAGTAAAACAGTCTCAACCTGCCCCAACGTTGCAACTGGTACGAGACCACTATGAGAATCTGTCTCTGAGAAACACACCCAGAGGAAGAAGGGGAAATAAGACTGTTTCCCAAGCTCTATAGCAAAAGGAAATTATTTCAGGAGCCGAATTAAAAAATAAAATAAAAATAACAACAACAACAACAACAAAAACCACCAAAAAAAACAACAACAAACAAACCAGAAAAAAACAACCAAACCACAGAATACCTAAAGGTACAGTGAGGAAGTATCTCAGGGCATGGAAGTGGTGACTTCCCCTCCACACTCCCCCACATGCAAGAGCTGCCTGATCATTGCTCTTTGCAGGCTACTGACCTATTGATTCTGCCCTCTCAAGGGACGGCACAGCTCAGGGAGGAGAAACCCAGGACAATTTCAGGAGATTTTATTTACCCTACTAATAGGATGAGAGGAAACACGAATGACAAAACACAGCCAAGCAAAGATAAAGCAAGACAATGCCCTGTGATGAAGGTAAGAGCAAGTTTAACTATCCTGCCAAATGATTTATACGCTGCCCTAAATCAGTTTGCAGAGGAATACAAATCGCCCCCTTCCAGTTCCTTTCCTTTTTGATTTAAGAAACGAGGCAGTGACAAATCTCAGCTCTCCCCGCACAAACGGCATCCAGGCATTTTAAGCTCCAACCAAGCCTTTTTAAGAACTAACACCACTCTCCCAACTGCATGGAAAGCTGAACGCACAGGCAAAGGAGGGGGTGGGGAAAGAGAAGCCTCCAAGCCTCTTTTCCTTTGCTTTCCCAGTGTTCTGCATGAAGCTCTGCCAGGGAGCTGCACTGGTTGGAGAACAGCATTTGGCAACGCTCTGCCTGGGGTTTCAGAGTAAGCTGAGCTGCTGAGGATCATGAGCTCCAGCAGCGGCTTGTGGGATTTGGAAATCTTTAAATCATGGGAGGGTTGGGATTCGTGTGCAGGGGCAGGCAGCAGCCTCAGCCTGGCACTGGGAGGGGACAGGGACTGCTAACTCACGGACAACCAGAGCGGTGGAGAGGAAACTAGTTTGACTTCAGCGGCACCAAAACGATGACTCGGGCCTTTCTTTCATCATCTCCATCGAACATGCAAGTTGAAGAAAAATGAGAAGCCCACAAGAAACTCAGTTTATTTTCCTTTCCGCCTCCTCCCACTTTTCATTTCTGCTCTCCACCCACATTAAAAGTAAAATCTAAAAGGATCCTAAAAGGCACCAAACGCAAACAAAAATCTTCCTGGATAGATCACAACAACAAGGTTTTGCAAACCACCATTCTGCTTGTGTGTCCCTCCTCCCTGCACCCCAGACCTGGCCAGCATCCATTCAGAGCAGAATCTGTCAAAGACAGGGAAAGTCTGAATAGTTCCTAGCACAATAGGTGACCTTTTCTGGTGCTGGAATCCATAATAGACACACTTGTTAATAAAGCTCTCACACACGAGGGAGATGTTTTGGCAAGAGGAGTTGGGGCAGTATGGCAGACAGCACAGCGTTGGAACTGGGAGCTGTGGCGCTGCCTCTGAGCCAGGAACGAGATTGTAATTTTGGGAGGAACCTAACCACAGGAGCAACGAGGCTCTGAGCACCGGGCGAGTCCCTGCCAGTGCCTGCCAAGGTAGGAAGTCCGCGTAAAGCAGAGCAGCTTGCAGTTCAGAGAGCACGGAGCGGAGAAACGTGATCCTTTCCAACACCACAACGGAATGGCGGAATGGGGAATACGACAGAAAATAGTTCTTAAAAGAAAACACCAAACACAGGCTTCTTGGGAGGGAAAGCCTAAACTGTTTCAAAGAAAATACTTTAATCAAGATGTGCAGTAAACATTTAACAAGTCCAGATACAGTCCCTACTAAATCTTAACAAGCAAGAGCCTCCAACTTTCCTATTGCATCCCATCTTTCTTGAGTCCTTTACGGAGCCTTTGAGCTTTGTTACCCTCAAGCTAAAGACCTCATGCAAGTTTATTTCCCTTCTGTCTCTCTACTCTGTTACCTTCCCGCCCCCAGCATTCACCGTGTCCACCCCACTTCACACACAAAGTCTTCCTTTCACAGACCCCTTACCCACAGGCTCTTCCCATCTTGGCATCGGAACACTCCCTTCTCCACATCATCCTCTAAGTCCTTCCCAAACACACTCTCGTTCAAAGGCCTCCAGACTGCTGGCCCTTAAAGAAAATGCATCCGTCACATCACATGCTCAGTGACCCTGAAGGAGCACGGGACACCCAGCAAGCACTGGTGTATGTGTGTGTGTGGTGAGCATCACCCCACCATCACTGTGAGGATGCTTCTCAGACTTTGCCCCTTTCCCACGTAGGCAGCCCACGCAGAGAAAGCCCTTCATAGGCTTTTAACATTTGAGAGCCCATCTTGTCACTGTGACGTGCCCATCGGCCTCCAAACTGCTTCCACGGTCGGCACAGAGCCACGCTGCCAGAAGCGGCAAACCAGCAACACTGCTCAGGCAAAGCACTTGGAGAAAACGGCGGCAATGCTTTTTCAAGGGTTGGGGGCGGGGCGGGGGGGGGATTTTTACAAAATCTTAGTTTTGTGAGTACTGGCTGGCAGAACAGTGCTGCCCTTATGACCACGTCAGGTTACCTCCAGTGGCAAGATTTCATCAAGCAGGTTAAGAACACGCTTCCCAACACATGCAAGACAGAGGCTGCTTTGTCTCCCCTTGGCACAACAGCCCCTCTACTTGCACCATCTGAAACAAGAGAGAAAATCGGCCAAACTGTTCGCAAGGGTGCCATCGTTGAGGCTGCAGCCATAAAGCAACAATTACATTAAGTGGGGGAAAAAAAAAAAGAAAAAAGAAAAAAGAAAAAAAAGCAAGCACGAGGGAAGGCTAGCCTAGCTCTTAAGCAGCGTCCCGGCACCTTCCAAAGGAGCCTGTGTAGCAGCATTGTGCTGGCACAGGAGAAGGAATCACGTGCAGGCAGGAAGGAGCCAAAAATCACGTGAAGACAATACTCGTCTGTTGTCTCCCCCCAAAACCACCTCCTCTGCCCATCATTTCGACAACAATATTTTCTTTCTCGCCTGATGTGCCCCCGGTGCCCTCGCTGGTCACTGAATGAGCTGCGCTGAGGGCACAGAGACTGCACCGCTGCTGATCTCCCCCACTAACACCCCAGGATGCCAAGGGCTTTTCCAAAGACAACCAAGAAAGAAACCTCCTACGGGCAAATCCCTTCAACCATTTCCAAGGCTAGTTAGTCCCTCAATCCTAGTCATGGTTACTTAAAAGAGTTTCCTGCTCAGGTTTATCCCAGCTATACAATTCAACAGTTCATCCTCATCAAGTCTAAATTTTTTACAAGTTGTGCAACAGACTTGTACTGACATCTTCAGAGCTCTCATAAAAGAGGGAAGGTTTAGTACCCTCCTTTCACTACTATTATCCACACCAAAAACATCCATTGCTACACAGTTCTACATCCAGTCTCAGTCCTTTTGTGATCAGAACAAGCCCTTGCTAGCAGATATGAAAAATAAGTCTGTGTGTGAAGGAAAGAAATTAAAACAATTTCCTCTATGCAAAACTCCAGGCTCAGACAATCAGAGAAGACGTAGATGCTGGACAGAAAACAGGCTTATGTAGAAAGTCAAAAAGTTGCACAGCTTTTCTACTTCCAACCTCAGTGTGAACTTGATGCTATGGAAAGCAGCACCTTTGTGGGGGCAATAAAGCCAGGGGAGACATTTGCCCACAGCTTGGTCTCCAGCAGCGGTGTGAAGCTCCACCACTCCCATCCGGAGGGCAGGTTTCTTTCCCAAAGGGGATCCATCAGCACATGGGTCCCTCTTTGCATGTGCAGTGCTGACGGTGCTGGGCCACAGCTGGGACCTGGGATATTGGAAAAGGCTCCCATGTCCTGTAGGTTTGATGCAGCTGGAGAGATTCAAGGAGAAACTAAAGTAACTAAAGTTGGAGTTTGAAATTAAAGCAGTAACTTTGAGGGGAGTGAGGCAGAAGGCAAACAGGGAGGAGAGAAAACAAAAGGCTGAAATGACTGAAAGCAGATTTTGTATGTAGCAAATGCCCCACAGAAGATGTATTAGGAAAATCCAAGCTGAGAAGGTAAAATATACTGAAAACAGCAGTCCTGACATAACACAAATGTTCTTTTAGCACATACATCATGAAAATTTACAAATACATGAACACAGTGATTGTCTTACAGGACAGATTTGTTCAGTTACAGAGCCTCACACCCACACTGAACAACGAGTCCTGTAGATGAACAGGGAAGAGGGATTTATTTACAACTTCTCTTTCATCCTGTACATTGAATAAACCCAAAATGCTAAAACACAAACAAAATACTTCAACAGTTTGCAACCAGAAACCCAAAAGCTGTAACCTGGCACAACCCAACAGGAACAGAAGAAAGGAGAGGAAGGAAAAGTAATCCTACTTTGGTGTTTCCTCAAGGCTGTTTCTCTTTATTAAAGAGATGGGGCTGGAGAAGTAGCTGACGAGAAATTCAGAAGCTTCATCACACGCAGCCATTTTTTTGCCCAGTGGTGATGGAGGGCTTGGCACTGCTTGGCACACAATATTATTTAGGCCAAAAGCAAACAACACAGATTTGCGAAGCAGAGGGAGCAGACTGGCAATAGTCCTCCAAAATCAATCATATATTAAAAAATAAAATCATTTTGAAAAAAATAAAATACAGGGAGGCCTGAACAAGCACCACAAACAGCAGTGAGCAGCTGCCAGCCACAAAGAAAGTACCTCACGCTTCCAGGAGACAGAGCCCCACCGGTGACTTCCACCCCTCTGTGGGACAAGTCTCACCTCAGGTGGACAGACCTGTCCCCTTGTGGACACCTTTCCCTCCATGCTATATTGTGGACACCCAAGGCAGCAACTCTCCAGGCTTCAACACAACCACTAAGCACCTAAAATTAGAAAGAATGAACCCAGGCTTTGGTCGTTGGTAGCTCAGGCCAGCAAACAGCTGCTGGAAGACTGCAAATGTTATTATCAACTTCAGGTTCTGAACCCAAATCCACTGGTAGGTGGAAGAAGTAGTTTGTACCACATTGCTAATCTGTCAGATGTCCACATTCCCTAAGTCTTCCAGGCTTTAATTAAGCAAACCCTTCTCATTAAAATGTTGTGAGTGTTGCAGATTTTCCTTCCAAATATTTAAAACTCCGTCTGCAACACTAACAAAGCCCTGCATTTTGTCAAAATAAGCACTAAGAAAAGCCTTGAAAACAAAATTACTGCATTTCCTTCACAGCCGAACCATCCACTTCTAAAGTGACATCTTTCACTTAGCTCCTTCACTACGAAGAAGTAGATTTAACGTTTCTTTTATAAAGTGGCAGGTGTACCTCTGTCTGAGATGAAAAGACATCTAACAGACAGTCATCACATCCCCAAACATCGAAGGTAATACGTTGGCTCAGCAGCTAAAATCCACGTTTAACGCCCATTCTACGTGCTGCTGGTAACCTACACTCTGTTCCACACCCACAAAACCTCAAATTTTGGGCTACATCCCTCTTCCCTGTTCATCCACAGCCTCCCAAAAACTCCTTGTAAGCAAGGCCTAGTGTGAGATCATGATCAGACTTATTCAACACAAGGTTTCTTTTGTGAAGCAGCCAAAATATGTAAATTACCCTGGAATAAAAGGAATCGTGCGATCTGTACGTGTGTCTTACAAACACGATTGAATGACACAGGGCGAGCGCACAAGTCCTTACAAGTTTTAATTTCAGGTAATCTTTGCCTAAAGGTTAAACACTTTAGCTCCCCTGGTCCAATATTAGTCACCGCTCAACTTCTGTGGGTAACCCGCAACCTTCTCCCCGCCTTACGCAGGGAAAGCACTGAAAATGCAAAATGCCAGCTGCCAACGGGGAGGATCCAACAGCTTCAAAGGCCTGTTCCTCTCACCAGACGAGGGGCAGAAGGGATCGCAAAGAAAGCTGTGACACCAGCCCATGGTCATTTGTTTGAGAAACAGGTTGCATATATACTGTCCACACAGACCGTGGGTGGCTGCGATAAGAAAGGGGAGATGACCAAGCCCTACAAGCTTGTTAAATTCCATTTTTGTTTTTAAAAATATCCCAGAAAATATCTCCAGTTTCTTTGACGGACATTGCAAGCAAAGACTGCTTTGAAAGACAGCAGGAGGAAGCTTGTCCCTTCTCCCTTCACTACCATCTCCACCTTCTCTTCCTTCTCTCTCTGGTTTGATAAGAACCGCTCCTTCCAGTAGAGACAGAACGGAGGATTAACATCAGGTCAGTAGCTGGGAGACACTCAGCCCTACACAGACCTGCAGAAATACCGTGTCCAAGCCCTCAAACTACCTGCTTCTTCCCGGGGCTCCTTTTGCAAAGGGCAAACCCAGGCCCATGACTGATGTCAGACAAGACCTGGCGTTTCTGGTCATCCATGCTTTTCGGCAGCATTCCTGAAACCTACAACCCAACAGCAATTTTGGGGGTGAAAAAGCATCACCAAGCTCAGCTACTCTGTGGGAATAAACAGAAAAAATAAATAAATAAATAGAAATATATAGGCCAAGAGCAGCTTTGCTGGAGTAAAGACTTCTCTTCAAGTTGCTTGTTCATGTAATAATGAGATCCACGCTTATAACCCTAAGGGTTTTAAAAGCAGGAAGGAAATTAATATTATATTTTACCTCTAAAATACACTTGTGCTTAAAAATACAGCTTTTTTTTTCAAAAAGGAAATCCATTACAGAACGATTTACAACTGCCTGACAAGATGATGATGACGACTCTGTAATTATCAGGTCCAATCACTCAAATTATAATTTACCAGCAGACACACAAACTACTTGATTCACAGCTCAGGTTTTCTTCAGCACATGCTAGAGCCTTCCTAAAACAAGTGGGGAGACAGACAACCCCTACCACGAACAGACAAATGCTGCTGACAAGAGGAATTTAGGGATGTCTGCGAGGGGCAAATTTCCCTTCGTGTTTGTGCCAAACCCTTCCGGAGGACAGATGACAACCGAAGCTGTGACCAAAAGGTTTTTACTTTGTATTCAGATAGGAACAGCTGTTAGACAGGTACAGAGGTAGGACCATGTCTGGGCACGCGTGATAAGTGAGTTCTTTATAAAAATCGGTTGCTGAGGTTTTGATTTTCTTTGGTAGATTAATGCTGACTTATGCACAGCATTTAAAATCGCCCTGCACTGCCAAAGCTCTATAAAGGCTGTGCACTTAAGTGTACAAGTAAGTGCATTTGGCATCTTGCCACTATGTACAAAATCATTTTCGTGCAGCTGCCAGCAGAAGGGAACTATATTCTTGGACCAGATGTTTTTGTTGTCGGCGCTGCCAAGCACGCCTGGAAACCTCACAGCTGAGCGGTGCCTCAGGAGTGAATTAACAATGAACAGAGCCACAAGATGCTTGTGTCCATCTATCAGATGGGGCATCACAGTCCCCCCTCTCCCTTCCTCCCCCTCTCCAGGCAAGGAAGCTGCAGACAGCAAGCTAATTATTTACCTGCCTGAGAAGGAAAGCCCTTCTGCCTCCATCAGGATAAAGAAACGTAAAAAAAAACCTGCAGAAAATACTACACTGCAGTTGCATTTGCCCTTAGCTGGGCAGGTGACAAAGAAATCACAATTAACAACCATGAAAACAGGACTGGAGAAAATATAAATGGTTCTAACACTACAGCACATGTTTGGTTTTGCTGCTGGGCTGGGAACAGGCTTGCATTTATTAACTGGTATTTCACCTCAAAGATCAGAGCCGCTGTGGCATCTCACTCTCCAGTTTAAAAACAAACAGCTCAGATCCCAGTACAAGTCCCTCACTGTTGAGGGACTGAAATCCAGAGTGCTGGCAGGAGTTGGTGGATGCTTCCCGACGCTGACACCGGCTCCTGGAGAGGTTCAGCTGCCCCTCCGTGCGGCAGAGCCGGGGCTCCCGCCAGACCCCGACCCGCTGGCCTTGCCTTTTGTGACTGCACCACAACTAGCAGAGGGGACCCACAGCGCTACACGGACAGAAATAATAAATCCTCCAACAGCTGCTTAAAACTGCCAACGTGTACGCACAGCAGGCAGCGAGCGTTCCGAACGGGGAGCAAGGGAGCCAGGCACCGACACCCGGGTGCTGATAAGAAGGAAAACGAGTTTTACTCCGTCCAAAACTCTCCCTTGACAGGCCTAAATCAACCACAAAGTCTACAGGAGAAACCTGAGAGGCCAGGCCACCTCATGTGGGAAATAAAAACCCTGCAGCAAGTAGGGAAGAGGCGGGAGCACACCCGCCCCTCATCCAGGCTGCACCCTCCTTCGGGTGTCAAAGGGCGACACCGCTCCTTTGGGTTTGGGGTGAGGGGGTTACTTCTTTTTTTATCCCACTTGCTTGGTCACCACATGTGTTCAAAAGGTGGCAGAAAGAGGATGTGTGTGTGTGGTGGGCCTGCTGGGAGCTGCTTTGCGGTTTCTTTTCTCAGACAGGCAGTTTAGACGGGCACTGCCCGCTCCTGTACCACAAACCACTGTTCAAAAGTGACACTCAGCAACTTGACCGTAAAATAAACGCAGGCGTAATGTGTTTTACTGAAATCCTCCTATACGGGAATAATCTGATCTCCTTCAGACAGAGTATCATTTTGGTTTCCCCAGCCTCCAGTAGCCACCACATCTTCTGTGCCAAACGTGGCCCTGGCCTGCCCAGCTACACCCACCAGTCAGCGTCTGTACGGGAGCTGCGACCACCTCAAAAGCCTGGAGCAGCGCTTTCCTTAAGAATAAACTCAACAGTTACATGTCTAACAACCTAAACAGATGGTCTTTCTTGTCCAGATAAATAAATGGTCTTCTCAGGGACTTCTACCTTAAAATAAAAGTAATGCTATCACTATAGGGTCTCAGGGGAAGCTGACTCATGAGCAGGAAAAGGCCTGTAAATCTGTGCTCGGGGTATTCACCCCAACGGATATTACAGCTTATTATGCTAGTCTCGTAACATGTCAAAGTGACAGTCTGAAAAAAATCTTCCTTTAATCAGACTGATTTGAAACCAAAGAAAGAGCAATTAGCCCAGCCAAAGCGGGGGAGTTGGGGGGGAACGGTATTTATATCCGAAGGAGGAAACCTGGATTGCTGGGAGAGCTTCAAAATTCAGAAGGATATGCTCTAAAGCACCGGATTTGCTCAGAGTGGAGCTGTGTGACAATAAAGCCAGGCACAAAGGGACAGGCGGCAGCGACCCTGCCAGTTCCACAGCTCCACCACCAAGGCAAGGATCCGCCAGTCGGTTTGGCAACATGACCAAGCAGCGTGGAAGCTGCAGAAATCCCACACACAGCAAATTGGACCTTTCCAATAGCTGGAGAGAGGCAGCTAAGTGAAAGACCATGTGTCAGGGAGGTCAGCTTCTGTCAGACTACAGGCATCTGAACAAAGCCTGTCACGGCTGGAGGCTCCTCTCCTGCGGTTTCCTGCAGCCTCGTCCCTCCAACGGGCGCACAGAGAAATTCCGAAAGCCCAGTCAAAAAGGAAAGCCTCACAGAAATTGCTGGTTCCAATTGGTTTAGCTTGTCTTTGCTGGTATACAAACAAATGACTGACCACTAGGAAGAGCCTTTAGCTGCGCTCTGGCTGGCATGGATTAAAAAGCAAGGGGCTGGGGGTGCAGAACAGGAAAAGGAAGAACAGGAAGGCTATTATAAAGATAGCAAAATGTAATAATAATAAAAAACCCCAAGTTCTACGGCTGTGGGCACTTTTGTTTTTCAAAAAACTTTCTCCAAATCAGCTCCATCTGCAGTCTCTGAGCATCTGAGGGTTTCTGCCAAAACGATCGGTAGCAAAGACCTAGCATTTGTCTTTGAATCACAGCCATTATGTGCTCCAGCGTTCCCACACCACGGAGAGAAATCGGAGGCGCTCACAATTCTCCCTGGGCTGACGCCGAGCCGCTGATCCAAAGCGCGAGGGATGACGGCAGTGCATGTGCACTGCTGCATATAAAGGCAAAAAAAAAAAAAAAAAAAAAGAGGACATTGCTGCTTTTCATGATCTATAAAACTTCCCTGCTGAAAGCTGGCTTGGCTGAGGGCAGCTCTCCAACTCATTGGCAAAGCTCTTCAAAGCAAGACATCCAGCTAAAGTTGTCTTTCATACAATACAGTCCTTATTCCCTCACGTCTTTGGTTCGTGAGTAGACACTTTTCCCGAGGAGCCCTAGCAAGTACAGCCATGCAACAGTCACAGCTCCATTTTGGCCACCTCTTCCCCATGCCAACACTCTGGGTGCTGGCCTGGAGAGCAGGCACGTCCCTGCACACATCGACAACCTGCACATCCCAGCCTCTTCCTTTTGGGGAAGCGCAGGATGCTGCAAAACCCTTTAGCTGCTGTTAGGTGCCCAACAGCCATACTCACCTCACACATGGAGTTCTGGGTAAGGCCTTGGCTTACCATTCATCTTGAAAAGATGATTAAAAGAGAAGATTAAAAAGGAAACAAAAAAAAATAATGACGAAACAAGTTTGGTGAATGGAAGATGAAAAAAACCCCGTTGAGCACCAGTAAGCTCCTACTAGCAGAACTCAAAGCTCTGTTGCTGTGTATCAGGTGTTCAGAAGAAACTTCTGGCCTTTGACAGCAGGTTGAAGACAAGCACGTTTCTTGCTCTGAAGCCGTCTAGAGATGGCCAAGAGCACAGCAGTCACGAAAAACCTCACTTTTGAGCACAACCAGGAAGAAAATTGTAAATAAACCCTTGCACAAGAGATCATTGCTCATAAGCCCCACCACGGTCAGGATGGCCATGTCTCAAAGAGCAAGTAACAGCTCAAGATAGTCACGTCTCAGGAAGCATGTAACAGCTCGCGGAGCCATCCTAAGCGGAGCATTTGCAACTTTATCCACGTATTAAGTAGCTATCTGTCCTTCAAAGGCTGAGGGATATGGGTATTTTGTGAACAATCATGGATTAGACCTCCTAATCCAAAACAGGCATCAATCCATCATGAGTAGTTCTGAATTAAGACTCAGAAAAAAGAAAAAAAAAAGTGGGAAATTCAGAAGAATATAGGCTTGATACTAAATTACTCTTTCCTGATCTCAAACTTTTTGATCTACACTGTGCCTTGGCGATAGGTGCAATCTCTGCTGCCCACTGAATAGACAGCTTCTGAATACTTGGGTTTCCACAACTATCTTCATCCCGTGCATTATCGAGCTGCAGTGACGACCAGCAGAAGAAACACCTTCATTTTCTTCTATGAAAAACTCCTATTAACTGCCAGCCAGTCTTCATCACCCTCTGGATCCAATACTGCCTCAGGGATGCTGCTGTGTCAGAAGGTCCTTCCTATGGAATTACACCACCATGCCCAGATCTGTGTTCTTCTGCTTTATGAACCACCTGCATGATATTCACCCATTACAGCACGAGCTCTCTAATTTTTGTATCTCAAAATGGCAAAGCATTAGAAGCATCACATGCAACAATGTTAAAATGAGCACTAATTCCCACAGTAAAGTCTGCTCTATCACCTTACCTACCTTAAGAGCACTTTATTGCCAAAGAAGCTGCTGATTTAAATCATACCTAACTAATATCTGTAGGAAGAAAGAGTGACATCTGTCAATGAGCAATGGTACCACACAAGCATACCAACCACAGGCAGGCTGGCCTTTTGATTCTGGACATCACTTAAAGCAAACAGATGTCTTTCAGAGGTAGATCTCCTTTGACTACCTGGATTAGACCACTAAAGGGTTGTTTTCTTTTGCCATTCACTAACCAGAGCACCATTAACCTCAGGATTAACAAAGTTCTCTGCCTGCAAACGCCGGGCATGGTCCAAACTGGTTCACCAAAGGCTGTCTCTCCACGGGTCACCAGAGCAGAGGCAGCCCGCATCACGCATCCTCAACACTGGGTTTTTAGTTCCACCACTGGGACTGAGCTTGCCACTCAGCAGTTCTTTCCTCTGACATTATCCTGAAGGCCGGAATTCAGAATCGCAATAAATGTTATGGAAATGGTCCAAAGCTGAAAGTGAAGTAATTTCTAAGGCAAGTAAACAGACTAAAAATAGGCTCTTGCACAGCGGAAAGAATCAGAGGGTGGGGGAATCCCTGCAGAAGACCTTTATACTCCTTAATTTGCAGGTGGGGAGCATTACCAATGGTGGTGGTCGCAGGTGGCCTAAGAAGACTCTGCTGGAAAGGCATTGCTGCCGCCTTTCCTCCTGGGTTCATGCTGCAAAGGGTTGGCTGTGGGGGTGCAGTTCCTCAGGCTGTAACGCTGAGGAGATGATGCTGTTGCTGCTGTGGGCCAGCTCCCAGACACTGCTTCTCCCACTCCCTGCCCTGCCTGGCCCCTCCCATCCTGTCCCAGTCAGCTTTGGCTGGGGTGAAAACAGTAAAAAGTTAATCTGTATTAAAAAGAAAAGAAAAAAAAAAAAGAGGAAGAGAAAAAAGATCTGTCTTTGCCAGTGGAGCTCTCTGAAGGATGGGACCAGAGACATGTTGGTACGAGGACAAAGGGAAGGAAGAAAAGCCAGGCTGGCTGGCCCTGCACTGGTAGCCAGACATCAAACTGGCTTTGCTCTATTGTACAGCCACACCTCGGGGGAGAAAGAAATAGAAAATAGGGAAAACCTGTGGACACCTATGTCAGGAGAAAGCACTGCCATCGCAACAGGAGGCCATCTCCTTTCTTTCCTGATGGTGGGAGAAATTCTTCCCTGAATTTACATGTGCGTGTGTTTGTTTACACTTGTAGGCATGGAAAAGAGAATGAGTTTGCATTTAAATGCTGATCCATCCATTTTTACAAGAACAGTGCAAACTCTTAGCAATTTCTGTTGCAAATCAGGACCAGGCTAAGTGCATCTCCCAAATTCTTTTAACTAGAATTGAGAGGCAGCAGCAATTCTGAAATAGGAACTGACATCGCCCTCAGGGACTCAAATTTGAGTGGAGACTTGCCCGACGACTCAGTCCCTTCTGATCTACAAGTCAGTGCAACTCTATCATTTTATAATTGACTCAAGGGTTTACACTTCAATTGTTGCAAAAGGACGGAGCAAGAGAAACAAAAAGAAAAATTCAGAGCGAAAACCAACTAACTCATAAAACTGGCTTTGTCTCACAACAAACAAAGAGGAGAAAAGAAACACCAGTAAGTGCTAGAGAAAAGGCTGCTGAGGTAAAATATGTTGAGACAAAACAAAACCCTCCTTAATGGTGCGGCCTCTGCATCAGTGTTTCCACAGCCGTGACTCACGGCCGCCTGGCCGCCCGCAGCCCTGGCCAAGAGGACAGGTTAGCACAAGGGGAGCCAAGCAGCCAGCAGCCAGCCATGGGGATGGTCCCTCTCCCTGCTGCCTGGGGTCTATTTGCCCAACTACACTTCCATTTGGTAAAATATTCCACATAAGAAATTGATTTTCAGGAATCAGGGGCACTCTCGCACGCAGAGCCAAGGTGCTTTGCCAGGCTGGTAACGGTTATCGCAAGGTCCGTGGGCTGCTGCGTTTACACTGGGATTTCCACTTAGTTCTTACCAGCTCTAGAATCAAACACTAAAATTCAGCTCAGGAAGAAGGAGTGACAGTGGAAAATACTCCTTCTCTAGTCAAACTCTGCACAAACACCTTATACACCAACCGACAGGCAGAAAAAAATGAAAGTTGGTCACTGGAACTGACCCTTCCACCACGCAGAGAGGAGGACACTTGTGAAGGCCCCCATCATCCTGCAGAACTAGGTGTAACAGAGAGCAGGCTGTTGAACTCTCACCATGCTTTTTGAACCAGTGATGTGCTGGGTAAAGAAATTACCATTTTACCTGGTGCACATAAGGCAAAACACACCACCCATGTGCTAGCTCTCCACATAGGAACAGGAGCTGCTTCTGCTGCTAACTTGCCCGCTCCTCACAAACACCTTTCAGATGAAAACATCTGAGAAACAAAGCCTGATGCGAAAAAAATCAACAGAGGAATCACCAGAACAAAAATATGCCTCCTTGGCCAGACTCCCATCAGTCTAATCATGCTTGAAGCAGAGTCTTACTAAGAGAGACGGCAAGGACAGGAGAGCAAAACTAAACTGTGTGGTTATTACGAAGCATCGATCTTTGCCATTTAATGACAACACTTTTGTGCTTTTATTTAGCCCTAGAAAACGCTCTTTGCCAGAGAGGCTACAATAAGCACATTGAGGTTTAATCCACAAGAGATTAAAGCCCACTGTCAAGAGGAATCTATACAGGCCCCTTGTCGGAAAGGACTTGAGGCTCTTCTAAACTCAAGAGACACACAGCATCTTCATGGATCAGTTGAATTAGTTTGCACAGCAGCTTCAAAGCTCTTTTAACACTTAGTTCATCCGTATGCTTCCCATTGCACATCTAAGACAGCAGGCATGGGGGCAGCAGAACATTTGCCTGGTAGGCACAAGAGGAGCGTTCATCGTGGTCAGCTTAGAGTACAATGAATTCCAAGGTCTTGGAGCATTAGTGCTTGCTCCCATAATCTCTAGATTTAGGAGCTGGGCTTTAAGACTGTATTTTGGCCAACAACTCCCTACACAATCACTCGAACTGTGTCTTGCAAAGGGAGCACTGTTGAGGGACTTAGCACAAACAAGTTTTGTCTCATTAAATGTTGGAGAATAACATCGTTATTTTATACTTATATATACATATGCACACGTTCAGAAATAGAGGGGGAGAGAGATTATGCAGGATAATCTCAAAGGCACAATACTATTCGTGGATCAGTAAACTAAAGGAAGAAACAGAGGAAGATTTTAAAATGCTTAAAAGTAGTTTGTCCGTGCACACATTCCTGTAACAGCAGCACTCGCTTGAAAGTTAAGCAGCAGAATTTTTCTTTAAAACAACAACAACTTCTCCCTTCTGATTTACTGCAAAACAGTGGCCAGTTGACTGATAACAGACAGCGGCTAAGGTCTGCCTACCATTCCCAAAGCAGAGGGTATTCATTTCAGCCTCTCCCTTCTCCACACAGCCTGCCAGTTTTCACAGAACTTGTTGGGACGTCGTATCTCTGGAATTTCTCCTCCTCCTTAAACGTGGCAGAAGTGGGCCAGCAGATCCAAAAGGTATTTGGTGGAAAAGAAGGGAGGACACGGGCACTATCGCCGAGAACCCTCATTTCCTTAGGAAGTCAAGATAAAAATAAGGAAAGTCCCAGTAAAAACAGGAGGAGCCCACAGGCAGGTGCGTTTATGAAACTACAATTAAACACAGTGCAGAAAGATTCCATTTGAAGCAGATAGAGCCCCTGCAACATAAACAGAAAATTAATTCTCCTGCCTTTGATCCTAATGCCCAAGCCAGATTTTAAAGTGCACCTCAGAGACAGCAGCTCATACTGGACCTGGGATCTCTTCCTTGCCTATTCAAGCAGGAGGAACACGCCGCAGACCCAGGTTCAGCCTAGATACCTGCTCAAATGAAAGCACAGCGTTCTGTCAGAATCCTCCTTGGTTTTACTCTGCCCAAACTGGCAAGAGCACACATGCTCCAACACTGTATTGACAAGGTTGTCTTGTTTCCCTTGAGCAGACAATGTGTCTGATTCACCAAGGGGTAAATTGAGCTGTTCTGTGTATCTGACAGAAACGATACAAAAGGCAGCCCTGGTACTTTTTAGCCGTTATCTCCACACAAAACATTTCTGTTTCCCATCAGGTCTTCAATCTCCTCAGACAGCTTGAACAGAGACCAGCCCGCGGAAGGTAGTGGCGAAACACCCGCGTCGAGGTCACCTGCACCAACGGTCTCCTCGGCTCAGAACTGCTCCAGCATTAGAACTCAGGCAGGTTGTTATTGCTCAAACTCACGTCAGCGCAGGTAGGACTGGTAGGTTAAGTATCACGGTTGTGAAAGCATCCACACGCCACCGGTACTGAGCCTTCACCACTGCTGCTACTAGAGTCCGGATTTCCCTAATGTACAGAGATGTTTGCAGCCATATGTGTATGAGTGACATCACACTGTCGGCTGTGACTTCCTTCTTGAAGTTACCAGCAGGTATCCAGATCACAGAATACCAGCGGTTGGAAGGGACCTCAAAAGATAACCAAGTTCAAACCCCCTGCTAGAGCAGGATCACCTAGAGTAGGTCACACAGGAACACATCCAGGTGGGTTTTGAATGTCTCCAGAGAAGGAGACTCCACAATCTCTCTGGGCAGCCTGGTCCAGGCTCTGTCACCCTCACCATGACAAATTTTTTCCTTATGTTTATATGGAACTTCCTATACTTCATCCTGCACCCGTTGCCCCTTGTCCTGTCACTGGACACCACTAAGAAGAGCCTGGCTCTGTCCTCCTGACACTCGCCATTTCCATATTTATAAACATTCCTGAGGTCACCCCTCGGTCTCCTCTTCTCCAAGCTAAAGAGACCCAGCTCCCTCAGCCTTTCCTCAGCAGAGAGATGTTCCACTCTATCATCTTTGTGGCTCTGCGCTGGACTCTTTCAAGAGGTTCCCTGTCCTTCTGGAACTGAGGGGCCCAGAACTGGATGCAATATTCCAGATGTAGCCTCACCGGGGCAAAGTAGAGGAGGAGAACCACCTCTCTTGACCTACTCACCGACCCCCTTCTAATACGCTCCAGGATGCCATTGGCCTTCTTGGCTGCAAGGGCCCATTGCTGGCTCATGGCCATCCTGCTGCCCACCAGGACCCCCAGGTCCCTTTCCCCTACGCTGCTCTCCAACAGGTCAGTCCCCAACCTCTACTGGTACCTGGAATTGTTCTTTCTCAGGTTCCAGACTCTACACTTGCCGTTGTTGTAGTTCATTAAATTTCTCCCCACCCAACTCTTCAGGTTGATGATTGCAGGTACCAAGCCCAAGGACTGAAGGGAAAGAGGCACAGGATTACAGTTAAATGAACAGCATTGCCCACTTGGAACTGACAACGAGTGCCCAAAAGCTGGAATTGAAGCACCTAACCTACTCATTACAACAACGGTAACAGACATCAGTAGCTCACCTAGATGACTTATCCTCTCCTCCTCAGTGTGTCAAGGCAATCACAGCATCAGACCAAAGGAAAGAAATTTTTCAAGAAAAAGTCCAGACTTGTCAAAAGAGCTCAAGACTTGCAGAGAAATCTTAATACGCAATCCTGCCCTCTCACCGATGAAGTGAGCCGTAGCCTTCCCAGCCTTCCAGTTTCCAGGGTGCTCCAGCACTAAACATGTGCTCTCATACACGGCCAAGCAGCAGCAGATCTCACTGCCAGAGCTGAGAAGCGTATCCTGAGCATCATCTGTTGTTCTAGAACAGAACAATATCTGGTTCTCTTACAGCCAGATAGGCAACATTTTAAAGCTGCCTCCCTAAACCCAAGAGATTCTTCTGAGCTCCAAACTACAGCAAAGCTCCCTTTGTATGAGATGACCTTCAGAAGTCCCTTCCAACCTAAACCATTCTATGATTTAGGTGCCCATAAATTCAGTTTGTGTGATCTAAACTACGCTATGATTTACAGAGCACGGGCAAAACATTTTCTGCAAAACAGGACAAAAATCTTGCATATCAGACCTGGCATAAGCACACAGGTGAGGAGAAAGCAGAGACAAGAGAGCTCTCTTTCCACTTTCTTACCAGCGTGATCCACAAGCAACCTTGAGTACGAAGCCAGCTCCTGGCCACAGCTGAAAAGCCACGGAACAGGAACACTACGACCATTCTCTGATTCTGTGATTCATTTAGGGGTTGGAAGGGACCTCGAAAGATCGAGTCCAACCCCACTGCCAGAGCAGGAGCACCCAGGGCAGGTTGCACAGGAACTGATCCAGGGGGGTTTGGAAAGTCTCCAGACAAGGAGACTCCACCACCTCTCTGGGCAGCCTGCTCCAGGCTCTGTCACCCTCACAGCAAAGAAGTTCCTCCTCCTGTTGAGGTGGAATCTCTCATTTTCCAGCTTACACTCCTTATTCCTTGTCATATTACTGGGCATCACAGAAAAGAGCCTGGCCCCTTCCACTTGACACCCACTCCTCAGATATTTCTAGACATGAATAAGATCCCCTCTCAGGCTTCTCTTCTCCAGACTAACCAGCCTCAGTTCTCTCAGCGTTTCCTCACAGGAGAGATGTTCAAGTCTCTTAATCATCCTTGTAGCTCTCCATTGAATTCTTTCCAGTAGATCCCTGTCTCTCTTGAATTGGGGAGCCCAAAACTGGATGCAGGATTCGAGATGTGGTCTCACCAGGGCAGATGAGCACTAAGAAGCCTTCATACTCAAAGCTCTTTTGCTGTTGACAGGTAATAGATGCTGGTGAGGCAGCACTGGTGCCCTCAAGGATCTTCCTGGCAAAAGGAAAACATCTGGTTCTTCCAACCTCAAAACTGCCAGGTTCCAAAACAAGCCTGGCAAAATATATAAAGCAGTATATCCCCAAGGACAACCAACAACAGACTGTGCATACAAACAGTCTTCCACTCAGGTGGAAATCCTGCACTAAGAAATCATACGCTGAAAAAAGCAAGACAGAGAAACAAGCATGTATCAATGTTCTACATCTCTTTTTTTTCCTCTCCCTGTTGCCAACTTTTCCCCCAACCACAGTGTGAAGTTCCTCCGCTGGGACACAGCCACACAGAGCCTTGGTGCTTGTCCTGGTTTGAATTAGAACAGAGCTAATTCTGTTCAGTGGTTTTACTTTTCAGCTCAGTCTCTTCTAACCAACTGCGCTTCCCGAAGTTGACAGCAGATTTTCACAGACAGTGTCTG